>JALIZH010013354.1:0-56076 GCA_030522465.1 Rhipicephalus appendiculatus | reverse complement strand
ACCCAAAGCGCAGTACACACGCGCCTGGACTCGCCGACAACGCCGTCCTCGAATAAGTGCGTCCAGGGGCAGTTCCAGACGTTCTCGTTATCAGCTGCAGCGTCTTTAAGCGCCACTAATACGGCAGTCCGACCGGAAGGCAAGCACAAAACTCTTATAATAGCATACGCGGCAACAACTTACTGCGAAAAAATTGCACCATCTCCCGCTAAAGGGAACCATGTGTAGATGTGAAGCAGCGGGCGCTAACGCTTACACTGGCGGTGGCGTTGACGCTGGCGCTCATCGCAGCGTTGCGCAGGAGAGAAAACTGGGGAGTCGCAAAGCAGGCAGTGATGGAGCAGTTTTTCCTTCTAGAACATGCCAATCGCTGCTAATGGGCAATGAGAGACAGAAGACTCCGACTGGACACAGAGACCCGCACTCCGCTTTTAGTTAACGCGCACGCTGCGAATTTTTATTGTTCAACAACGCACAGGAGAAATCTCCCACCGGCACCACCTTGGAGGTCAAGATCCATTGCTATATATACGGGATGGCCAGTGAACGGTTGTGCAGCGCGAGCAGTCGGTTTTTTTCAACCAAGAAACTCGCTAGCAGACGCTGCCTGCGTCGGCGTCGCGAGGCGAGAGAGGGAGGAGCGTAGGAGAGGAGAGAGAGGGGGGTGACACGCATGCGCAGTGGGAGTGTGAACGCCATGGGCAGGGATGCGTAGAGGAGAGAGGGGGGGGAGCGTAGGAGAGGAGAGAGAGGGGGGGACGCGCATGCGCAGGGGGAGTTAGACGCCGCGGGCAGGGATGGAGAGAGGGGGGGAGTGTAAGAGGGGAGAGAGGAAGGGAGGCGCATGCGCAGTGTGGGTGTGGTTGCCACGGGGGAGGGATGCCTAGAGGAGAGAGAGGGGGGAGAGGAGGTTTTTTATTTTTATTTTTTAACTGTTTGCGCATGCGCAGTAAGGGTGGGCACGCGGCACACCACCACCACCACCACCACCACCACCGGATTAAGCTTCGCCATAAGATGCTTCACATCTAAAACAGAGGCAGAAACAAGTGTGCGCAAGAGTGGTATGCACATCTCGTTTGTACGTACTTTAGAGCGAAAGTACTGCTACTCCTCAGAGAAGCCCGGAAAACGTTCTTGGGCATGTGCTTGGAATTTGAAGCGTAGCCTATTTGCTTATGCGCCGTGATAGCAACGGACATACGCAGTATAGATTTGTTCTCCACAGTCGGTCCTCACAAATGGTACGCACAACCAGTCTTGTACGCATTTCTCACCTGCACTTCTCCCATTGATGTGGTTACGTATTGGGAGATACGAAAAGCCAATAACTAGATCCATTCATAGTATTCAATATTTCCTGCAGGGAAATAACACGCACGTTTTGCTTTGATACACTATCTTTCTTGCTCCCTTGCCCGAAAGCGGTTATTGTTTCTGCAAAATAGGAAATCTGAACTTCCTTTATCAGTCCCATCTTCCAGTGTTAACACGCAAGTGGTTTATTTCAGGGTCACCAACACATGGCTGAGGTGTTTCCGACAACGTAATATGTCAGTAAAATGCAGATGACAAAGAACTAACCGGCAGATCCCACGCATTGTGAGAGTCGATGCAATGCGAAGCAGCAAGCAAGGAGCAAATCATGCTGTACATCACATATGTCATGACTTGCGTGTTAGTACCTCTCCTTTATGTGCGTCATACAGTCACGCCACGTAATACCAATTTTGGTGAATATCAAGTCAGCGAAGCGGCCGCGAGCGCAACATGAGCATGGCATGTAATACACGCCGTAAATGACATGCATGTCATGATTTTCATGCTGCCACCTGTAATTTATGTTCGTCATACAGTCTCGTTACGCAATACCAATTTTGGTGCATGTCAAGCTAGCGAAACGGACGCGAACGCACCATGAGCAAGGCATTTATGTCATGCTATAAATGACATGAGTGTCATGATTTTCATATTGCCACCTGTCATTTATGTTAGTAATACACAAATGTCTCGTCGTACAAACTTTCGTACATATCAAGTTCGCAAAAGGGCCGTAAGAGCACCAAGGCTATGGCATGGAAACCATGACGTTCATGACATGTAAGGCATAATTTTCATTATATGACCTGTCATTCGTGTTCGCCATACAGTCATGTTATAGCATACCAGTTTTGGTATACATCCCATTAACGATTCGGTCAGGAGAGCACAATGTCGTAGGCGGCTAGATAGATAGATAGATAGATAGATAGATAGATAGATAGATAGATAGATAGATAGATAGATAGATAGATAGATAGATAGATAGATAGATAGATAGATAGATAGATAGATAGATAGATAGATGATAGATAGATAGATAGATAGATAGATAGATAGATAGATAGATAGATAGATAGATAGATAGATACGCTCAAAGTCGCCGAAGTTCGCTAAGAAATGTTTCGCATTTAAAAGTTTTGTTAATTTGCCAGACCCTGTAGTCGAACCCACGACCTGT
Source organism: Rhipicephalus appendiculatus (assembly GCA_030522465.1). Classification (NCBI taxonomy): domain Eukaryota; kingdom Metazoa; phylum Arthropoda; class Arachnida; order Ixodida; family Ixodidae; genus Rhipicephalus; species Rhipicephalus appendiculatus. The sequence goes on along the minus strand of JALIZH010013354.1, from coordinate 53,576 downwards.
CGGTTCGCGACGATGATAGTCGGGCGCTTGAACCCCTATACGCCACCGACGCTCATAAATGAGCCTGCATTCTTCAAATGGCATCGGTAAGCGTCGGCCCTCCCGTTTCCTCGATGCGGCCTTGAGGTGTCAGCCTTCTACTTTACGATCTCATTCGTCAGTTGCCGAAGCTTCTTACGCCACTTGCCGTGGACGCCAAGGTCTTCTTTTCTTGCCAGCTCGTGAACGTAGGGGGGATCAGGTAAACAGGCCACTCAGCACACGCTGCTTCGACGGTTCCAGCAGCCGGCGATTCTTGCCAGGACAGCCCAGTGATGTCCCCACGATTAGATTTTCTGCGTTGTGAAGGCAGATCTGTAGTCGTGGCTCCGCGGCCCACAGTACTTGCTGAAAATCCGTATTCTTGGGTGCGCCGAAGGGCTGCGAAGTATGGCAACTTCGCACCATTTCGCTACATTTTTTATATGTTGGTGGCGGCATAAAGCACATCTTGGCTACTTCTTGGGTACTTTCTTGTTGCCTCGATTTCAATGGAATGGTCAATGTCTGACGATGTCGCAGCCGCTGCCGTTCGAGTATGCGGTATCAAAACAGGGCGGCCAAGGCGTATTTCCAGCTAGCGAAATTCCATTTGGATCTTGTAATCAACAAAACACTTTCGATGCGAGGCGGAGAGTGGGAAAGAACCGTTGCTTGAGGCCTCAATTTGCAGACCACTTATATTGGAGAGTGCGGCTTTTAACTGTGCTTGGATGTGAACAGAACAATCGAAAACGCTCTAGATCCAGGCTGCTCATTGAGATTAGAAATCAGATATCTTACGAACCGCTTGTGTTATTTTTTGCCATTAGGCGCGGACCGCGACTTAGGAATATGAACTGCTCCATTCTGAAAGATTTGTCGTGCAAACACGGACAGAAGAAATAAGTCAAGGCACCCACAAAGCCTGCGTTTGGGGTGTCTTGACTTGTTTCTTGGGTCCGTGTTTGCACACCAAATCTTTTAGGATGCATACTCAACAACTAGCTTAGCTCTGTTATTTTAAATTGCTACAACGTCGGCACCACGCAAAAAATATTGGGAAATGATTAAATTTAGGCTTGAAACCCTGCAACTACGTTCTTGAGCGCATTCACTCCGTACTCATAGTTATTGTCCCCACATGGCATTTAGATGCCTTTGCGAAAAGCCGAGCAAGACGCTTTGAAAGTTTCACTCTTGCAACAGCGCAAGAAGCTTCGTCATCCAAAACGAAATAAATGCTGAAATCATCAATTTACCTGTCGCGATTATGGTGCTCAATTACTGACCCGAAGGTCACATTATTGATGAAGGCAAACTGCTAGAGCACCGTGTGCTTAGATTTCAAAGAAACCCAGGTGGGCAAAATTTTCGGAGCCATTCACTACGGTGTATCTGATATATATATATATATATATATATATATATATATATATATATATATATATATATATATATATATATATATATATATATATAGCACCATGGTTTCGGGCCGTAAAACTACAACAAGTACCATAATATTGTCAACTGTTTATACTTGAATCTCAGCAAGTCTTATTTGCAAAATTCTGACTGTACTCATTTACATTTTCGCCAAAACAATCTGGCATTTACTCAAGAAGTAAGAAAATGAAGAAGTTTACACTAGTCACGTAGAGCATAAGAAACAGCAAAGCTGGTCCGTCTTATGGGCTTAGGGGCTTGGCTGATGCTGGGTCTTTCCTTGGCTTAGACAGAGTAGCGTCGAACCACAGCGTGTCACAGACCGTGCAAGAATGTCCAAAATCCAGCACCAGAAACTAACGTGAAGGCTGGCTGTGGCACCCTCGGTAGAAGCGTGGACCTTTCGTCGCTCCTACTCTGCTCGCGCCACGGCGGGCAAACTTGGCGCGGCTGCACGGACGGTCTCCGTCGGTCTCCGGCTTGGTGGCGGCTGCTCCTCTGCGCATGCGCGACTAGGTGAGGTTAAACCCAGGTGGTGCGCAGCTGCGGCTTGGTTATTGATAAGCAACGGCGCCGAGGGTTTCTTGCGGACAACTCTGGGCCGTCCAGCAGGCCCGCGGAGCGGTCGACATGCTTGGCCTGGCGATCCCGACGTGGGAGCCGCCCGCTGCGCGCTAACGTGCGTCTTGCCGGACAGCAAGAAAGTTTTGCACCCACCCACCCACGTACTCGACGTTTTGCATCGAGATTTAAGAGCTTCGCTCTTACAAATGTCGTGGTCGTTTTCATACATGCGTGGTTTCTTCTGGCTAACTTCGCGGCCTTTTGCTAAAGCTGGCTACATTTTGGCTAGTTTTTCAATTTTGGCTATATTTTGCCTTTTCGACCTGGCAAACCTAGTGGGCCGCACGCAGCGTGGCGCCATCTCGCGAAGGAGGCGGCATCAGTAACCGCGAGACCGTCGCCTCCGCAATTAGCTCCGGCTGCGCCCCGTCCAAAAATAGCCCTGGCGTGGCGCAGGCCTTTAAAAGAGCCAGTGCGCGGTGCGCTGTATCTTCCCTTAAATATCGCTACTTGAAATCGCAGATTAAACTTCAGCGTACTAGATGTCACCGCTCCAGTGATAGTGTGAACAAACACGAAGAATAACATGGAATCAATATTTTTTTCTAATCATTGGTGTTATAAATAGCATATTTAGTGCTCTCCGGCACAAGGGGTTACCGAGTGGATTTCTTTGAACTGGTTACCCGGATGATCTCGTTTTGTTCTCGCAAGCTGTTGCAGTGGGTAACCGTCACCATGCTCTGTTTCCTATTCTAAAGCAGTTACACTCTGAACTTATGTTCTTTTTTGTTGGTAGGAATCGTTCTTCCTTGGCGAAGAGGAATTTCTACAGCAGTGGTCGATCCCCTTCCTGCCGGTAGTTGATGGACGTGTGAGGCTGGTTTTTCATCTGGCCTGGTTCTTTTAGCCAGGTCATCAGACAGTGATTGATTGATTAATGTATATAATGCGTATGTATTTATTTCTGCGTGTGCATGTCCCCGTATGCGCGTGGGTTCTTGTATATATACGTGTCATACCAACACTACACAATTATGTAAATTATCCGCACCATAACATGTCGTACGTATATGCTTGCATGTTCACCAAGTGATATATATGGATTTAAAATAAGTTAATGATAAATGTGTCTTTGTTATGTCCCTAGTTGCATGTGCTTGACATTTCCGCAAAAAACGTTTCATATACATTGTGCTTATTCCTTTCTATATCTTACTGTCCTTGTTGTATAGACACTGTACCCAAGTGCTCGTAGCATTCTACGATGAAATACTCTTTTTTATAAGCATTTAAATCCTTATTTTACGGAACGGCTCACTGCTGCATCCATTTATCCATTTGAATCGTCAAACATTTTTCCTAACTCACTCATTTGAGTGCCCTGATTGAAGGCGCTGGTTTCTGTCTCGCGGGCATTGAAAGGCAGAGGACAACAAGAACTAAAAACATTTCATGCTTTAAAATATCATCAAATCCTCGATGCTCGCACCTGTCAAATCAATGGTCGGTGGAGCTCGCCCACATTGGCAGCATAAAGATAGAAACGAAAGATAAAAGAGAACATTATCAGCGAAAGATAAAAGAGAATGCAAAGAAAATCGTGTACGTCTGAGTTATGATTAACTGATTATCAATGGGCAAACATTTGTCTGGGATAGTGACACGCAGTTGCCAGTCCCACTAAGGGCGCAGGCGCAAAGGGTTAGTGGTACCCAACGAAAAGATAATGTTTGACGCAGTCGCAATACACAAAAGGACATCAGAGCACCTAATGTTTCTATAATTTACGCGAATTTTCGTAGCATTCTTAACAAACAAGATCACCTCGCTTCCTTTGTTCACGCATGCAGTGCAGACATTATAATCGGAACCGAAACATGGTTAAGCCCCGAAGTTAACTGCGAATTACAAATTTCAAAATTTTTTAGTATTTTTCGTAAAGACCGCGTAGGTAGAAAGGGTGGTGGTGTCATAATAGCCATAAGAAGTCATATCAAGGTTAAAGTTATACCTACCGATAGTATTCTTGAAATTGTTTGGGTCGCATGCTATTTGCCAGCTGTAACTCTGGTTATTGGAGCATGCTATAGGCCACCCGATTTCCTAGAAAATTTCTCTGAAGAACTGCAGAGTGTCCTAGGCTCCGTCCAATCCACATATAATAACTCCCCTGTGATTTTAGCCGGTGATTTTAACTTTCCAGGTATAGAGTGGTCTGCCTTGACATCAACTGGCACACGACACACACGCGAATGTGCAGATTTCATCGACCTTTTAGAATATTTCCAGTTATCTCAAATAATTCAAACACCCACGCGTGACGATGCAATTCTTGACCTATTTCTAACAACACATCCCGAACGAGTAACCGCAGATGTTCTAGAGCATATCAGTGACCATCGTGTTATACATTGCACCTTTAATACGCAAACTGTGAAGAAACTGCGACAAAGAAAAGAGATTTATGATTATTCTAGAGCGGATGCCGAAGGCTTCAACTTTGAGCTGTTTGAATTTTATTTATCATTCTTGGAAACATATGAAACTTGTTCTTTGCATGATAACTGGATCCGTTTTCGTGATGAACTGTTAAGGCTAAGGGAGAGATACATTCCAAAAAGATGGATCTATGATACAGGAGACAAGCCATGGTTTACCCGAGAGATTAAGCGATGCTTGAATAAAAAAAAGCGCTTGTTTCGAAAAGCTACACGCACAAAATCCCTTGAAGCTAGATCACAATACTTCTCGTTTTCTAAAGAATGTGCACAACAGATCGAAGCTGCAAAGTCTAAGTTTTTCAACCAGGATATTTCGCAATTCTTAAAAACAGATCCAAAGAAATTTTGGAATGTTATTTCTCCTGCACCCCCTAAAGAATTCCCATTGTTTGACGCTGAGCCTGGTGCTGAAATTGATTCAAGTGATGTTGCTGATCGTTTTAATGACTTTTTTAGCAGTGTATTTAATGAAGAAAAACCCCTCAACATGTCCCAACAGTTTTCCGATATGTCAACGGTTATGGAATGTATTACTGTAACCTGTGACGGTATTGTTAAAGCTATCGAGCGTTTAAAATCATTTTCTAGTCCAGGTCCTGATGGTATATGTACTAAGCTACTCAAAATGACCAAACACAATTCTGCTCTTATACTGACACTATTGTTCCAGCGGTCTCTTAGCACTGGCGAAATTCCAGACGACTGGAAATTAGCACATGTGATACCAATATATAAAAGTGGTGACAAAAACAAACAAACCAACTACAGACCCATATCTTTAACGTCTGTGGTGTGTAAACTACTTGAACATGTCTTATCTTCTCAAATCATGCAGTACATTACTAGCAATTCCATTCTTTTTCCCAACCAGCATGGTTTTCAGCGTGGCCGATCATGCGAATCTCAGCTTTTTGAACTAACTACAGACATACACCTCTACCTTCATGAACTTATACAAACTGACGCCATTTTTATTGATTTCACGAAAGCATTTGACCGTGTGTCCCATAACCGCCTAATATATAAAATGAAGCAGATTAATATTGACGCAAAAGTAGTAAGCTGGGTCAAAGAATACTTAAGCAACCGACGGCAAGCCGTTGTCATTAACAATGTCCATTCATCTTTTCAACCTGTTATCTCCGGAGTGCCCCAGGGTTCCGTTTTAGGACCCACTCTATTTCTCATTTATATAAATGATATTCATCAAGGTATACAGTCACAAATCCGGTTGTATGCCGATGACTGCGCTTTGTACCGACCGATAAGATGTAAGGATGACTGTGCAAAACTACAAGAAGACTTGTATACGATTGAAAGATGGTGTTTTCAGTGGCAAATGAGCGCCAATACTACTAAAACCAAGCTTATGAGATTTACTACCTCTAGCGAAATTACAAAGCAAACCTACATTCTTAATGGTCAAGCCTTAGAAAGCACAGAGTCGTTTAAATATTTAGGCATCCATCTTTCCCCAAATTTGTCCTGGCAAAATCATGTAGATTTTGTTGTTTCTGCAGCATGTAAATCACTTGGCTTCTTTCGTCGCACGCTTCGTCAGGCTGACAGTGACACTAAACTTCTTGCATACACTTCCATACTTCGCTCGAAAGTTGAGTACGCCTCATTTATATGGAACCCGCACCAGACGTATCTTATTAACAAATTAGAATCTTTGCAAAACAAGGCAGCGCGTTTCATTACTGGTAATTATTCACAGCAATCAAGCATCACGAAAATAAAGCGTGACCTAGGTCTCATTCCATTGCAGACTAGAAGGAAAATATGCCTGTTAAACTTTTTCCATCAGCTTTTTCACCAACCAAGTACATTCTCACAAGTACACATCTTACCCGCCAAAAAGATTTTTCCACGCATCAATCACAAATTTAAGGTTGAACAACCCTTTGCACGTACTAACCTTTAACAGTTTTCATGCCTACATCTAGCCATTTCAGAATGGAATCGTCTCCCAAGCAATATTGCTGAAATAACTGACTACGCTGTTTTCAAAGACGCTCTAAATGAGGCGTTCGAGGAAAAAAAAACCTCTTCTTCCTTGACATACTGTTACGATGCGCAAATATGCAGGTCACATGATGTAAGTTTATTTTGTGTATAACGTAGGAAACGCTGTTCGATGATGTAGGTTGAGAAGCAGTGTAATTACTGGCAATTTCTATTTCTCTTGAGCATTTTCTTTTTCATTACCTGTTTTTGTTTGTATTACACTTTTTCGATGTTTATATGAATTGTTACATCCCCCCCCCCCTATGTAATGCCCGCTTTGGGCCCTTAGGGTAAATAAATGAAAAAAAAATATGAATATGTCTAGCGTGTCTGTTTAGCGCTGTAGTTTGTCAGCGATGAATTACCACCCCCCTCATCCATGTCTCTGTGTAGTCGTTTCGTCATGTTAAGTTCTTGTTTTTTTTGCAAGAAAATCGGGCACAACGTTTCATATTCTAATTTCCAGGCAACATTTTAGCACCCGAGTGATGCGAATTTGAAAGTGTTTTGCATGTTTTAGCCACACCCGCTCAAGAATGTGGAATCCTCGGGCATTCTATCATTTGGAGTTACTATATAAGGGATGATTTCTATTTCTACTAAAGAAAACGCGCCTTTTCAGAAACGCTGGCAGCAAGCGGCATGTTTTTGTTCCATTCTTAAGCTGTAATTCCACATGATCACTTGAAACGCATTCTCGATTGTATGTGTAATGGTGTTTGTTTATATTTGTATTTTTTTAGTTCATGGAACTAAGGATAGTGGGTGCGTAGGTGAACATTGTAATCTGGAACAATAAAACGTTTTACTCCGTTCTATATGCCGCTTTTGCCTATGCGGAATAGCGCATGTGAAGTGAGCATGCATGAGACTTTCCGGAAATGCCTGATACCCTAAAGACACCCGAAACACATGGCCGCACCGGCGAAAGCGGTTGCCGTCCACCCCGAATATATCAAATACCCGTCGTGTGTTTGTAGCTTGTTAGCTCCTAACTGATGCATGTACTGTAGATTCATGTCATTCAGCCTCGACAGTAAATTATTCTTGTCGATCCCACTCCGTTGCCGAGAGGCTCACTCAACTAATATATGCTTTACGCTTTGCGAGTGGCGATGGGTGCTTCTGAAATATCAGAGGACATAAATTAGGCGTTTGCTAGTTATTTTTTATTCTCCATAGCTGGTGCCACTTGACATCGGTGGCTTGTTTATTACTTATTTCGAAAAATAACGCAAGGCGAATAAAGCAAGCAAAAAGTTAAGTTAGCCAAACAAACATGCATTCGCACTATCTGCAATGCACTAGTTTAAGAACAAGAAGAATAAAAGACTTTATTCATTCAAAAAGGATGTTACACAGCAAAATGATATACAGAAAGAGGTCCCAGAGCTCTGGGATGCAAGGGGAGCTCCTGTGCTGACTAAAAAGAAAACAAATCAAGTAAAGCAACTTCGCACACACAAAAGAATAAGTTTCGAAAAAGCGATAACACTTGTAAGCAAATAAGGTAGGACATGATATGCAAGTACACTGAAATACATCTTGTGAGAACTTAAGCGAACAAGATAAATTAGGTTAATACAAATACAATGCAACAGTGAAGTCCAAACGTTAACATATGCTAACAAAAAAAAGTAACCATAAAAGGAATACTGCTATACTGTGTGATCTCATATGCTGATTGATAATGGGGAAAAAAGGTAAAGTGATGTGTCACAAAGCGGCAACAATTTGAGACGCATGAAAATGAGTGAATCGTGATACTATATTGCCACGAGCATAATAGCTTCTATTACGCAGTATCATTGCTGGCAGAATTGTATGTGCCGCTGTAGAAAAAAAGACGAAGTTAGGCTCGCAAAAAAGGGGATGAGCTCGATTTGCCAGTGATCGGACCAGCCTGACGTTCTGCTCACCGCCAGTTGCAGGTTTCTGTCACATTGTAACGTGACATTTTCTGGTGGAGGTGCTGGGTAGCATCCTTTGTACTGCGGCCAACACGAAGATCCCGAGATCGACACCTTGGAAGACCCAGGTGACCTTCGGCGCAGTCGGCGGCAATTAGGCCTACCGCCTCAGTTCGGCCCTCTTCCAGAACGCTTCAAAAACATGGCCAGCGCAACAACGGCAACCCAGACTCCGCAGACCGCCACACCGCCGGCTCCATGGCTTTTCAACGCCCTTCGAACTCCAAAGCCGTTCCATGGCGACGCTTTCGAGGACGTTGAAGACTGGCTGGACCAATACGAGCGAGTGGCCGTCGCCAACGAATGGGACGACCGTCGGAAGCTCGGGTATGTCTACTTCTACCTCGAGGACTCGGCGCTCATTTGGTATGAGAACCATGAGGCTGCCTTAACAACCTGGCCGGAGTTTTGTGCTCAGCTGCGGAACACGTACGGAAGTCCTGACCGAAAAGAACAAGCAGAGCGCCTCCTCAACTCAAGGAATCAAAGACCGAACGAAAGCGTTGCGATGTTCGTTGAGGAGATGTCTCGGCTGTTCCGGCGAGCCGACCCCCGCAATGGCGGAAGAGAGGAAGGTACGCTTCCTGATGCGTGGTGTAAAAGAGCAGCTATTTGCAGGGCTCGTGCGCAACCCACCTGGTACCGTAGCGGAATTCCTCCGTGAAGCTACAACGATGGAGAGAATGCTAAGGCAGCGGTCTTCGCAGTATGAGCGGCCGAACAACCTCGCCTGCCTGTCATCATCCGCGGCAACACTCGACGTCACGGCCGTCAGAGATCTCACGGAGCTTGTGCGCAGCATTGTACGCGAGGAGCTGCAAAAACTTCACGCGGTGTCTCCCCAGCCCCAAGTAGCTGCCCTAACTGACGTCGTCCGCCAAGAGGTACGGCAGCTGGTACAACCGTTGGTGACGCCGCCAGCCGAAGCTCCTCTTCTCACGTACGCGGAAGCTGTACGCACTCCTGCGCCTGCGGTCAGCTATATCCCCCGGCCGTCCACCCTGCCGGCGACGCAGTACTTCTCGGTCCCGTCGCGTTACGAGAACCCGCGAGTTAATGTGCGGAAGTCTAGTGTGTGGCGCGCTCCTGACAATCAGCCCCTTTGCTACCATTGTGGTGAGCCAGGTCACCTGTACCGCGACTGTTCGTACCGACGCATGGGTCTTCCTGGTTTTCGGCCAGATGCCCGTCGACCTCGTGACGGTGAACAGCCCCGCGCTATCGCAGAGTACCTGGAAAGTATTCAGTCCTCGAACCTTCAGCAACACCAGTCTCGCTCTCCGTCTCCCCGACGTTCCACATCACCGGGTCAACACTCATTCGCCGATGTCGTTGCGGGGCGACCACCTAGGTCCCCAAGCCCGCGCCGGGGAAACTAGGAACAGCGACCTCCGGGGGTGGGGCCGCTGCTGAGCGATCGTTAAAACAACCTCCCCCGACCAGTCCGCCGACCTCTGACGATTCCTTTTCACCGACATCTCCCACCGACGAGGAACGCGTTTCTGCCGACATTTCTATTCTTATCGACAATCACCCGGTAATTGCTCTGGTGGACACTGGCGCCGACTACTCCGTTATCAGCGCTGAACTTGTCGCTGAACTGAGGAAGGTGATCACTCCTTGGGGGGCATGGACCGAACCTCCGTTCAGCAGGAGGTCACCTCTTGACACCGATCGGGAGATGCACTGCCAGACTGCAAATCCGTGAGTCAACGTTCGTCGCTTCTTTCGTCGTGTTGCGCGAATGTTCCCGAAAAGTCATCCTCGGCATGGATTTACTGCGCGAGCACGGAGCTGTTATTGACCTTCGAGAACTGCTCGTCACGTTTGCCAACGACCATGCCCAGACGCCGAGAGATACCGCTACGCAGAGAACAGCGCTTCGTATTGTCGACGACGCCATCACACTTCCGCCGCGAACCAGTATGTTCGTAACTGTAAAGAGCGACATAGATAACAGCAGTAGCGGTATCGCCGAAGCAAACCTGTCCGTGCTCTTGGCTCGGCAAATCTGCGTCGCTCGTGGCATAATCCAGTTGAAGCACGGGATGACTGAGCTCATGGTCACGAATTTCAGCGGCGAATACCAGCATTTGACAAAGCGAACGGCGATCGCTCACTTTGAGACCATTGGCAAGGAAGCATGTTTAACGATTGCTCCGATTTCCGCAGCCGTACAAGGTGACCCCGCGGTGGTCAATAGTGCTGACGTCAATCCGAAGCTTTCGTCTGCGCGGAAGGAGCGAATACGCAGTATTTTACGTATGTTCAGCGACTGCTTCGCATCAACTTCAAAAATAAAGCAAACACCGACCGTGAAGCATCGCATTATAACGGACGCAACTGAACGGCCGGTCCGTCAGCACGCCTACCGAGTGTCGCAAAGGGAACAAGAGGCGATACGCTCACAGGTGAAGCAGATGCTCGACGACGATGTGATCCAACCCTCGACCAGCCCATGGGCATCCCCCGTCGTCCTCGTAAAAAAGGAGGACGGCACTCTTCGATTTTGCGTGGATTACCGCAAACTTAACAAAGTGACTAAGAAAGACGTCTACCCGCTTCCACGCATTGACGACTCACTAGACCGCCTTCGACATGCCCGATATTTCTCCTCAATGGATTTACGTAGCGGCTACTGGCAGATCGAAGTCGATGAGCGTGACCGCGAAAAAACAGCATTCATAACCCCTGATGGCCTGTACGAATTTAAAGTACTGCCATTCGGTCTGTGCTCTGCTCCCGCGACGTTCCAAAGAATGATGGATACAGTGCTGTCAGGCCTTAAGTGGGAATCATGTCTTGTTTATTTGGACGACGTCATTGTATTTTCACCAACGTTCGAACAGCATTTGGAGCGACTTGAGTCTGTCTTTGTTGCAATTCGTGCGGCAGGCCTATCATTAAAACCAGAGAAGTGTCATTTCGGTTACGACGAACTGAAGTTCCTCGGCCACCTTGTCAGCCACGATGGTATTCGACCGGACCCAGAAAAGACATTGGCTGTTGCTGCTTTTCCGCCACCTGCCAACAAACGTGATGTGCGTCGATTCTTGGGCCTCTGCGCATATTACAGGCGTTTTGTGCAAAATTTTTCAAACATAGCCGAGCCACTGACCCGTCTGACGAAAGAAGATGTTCCCTTTGTGTGGGGCCCCGAACAAAGAGACGCTTTCTCCGAACTTCAGCAGCGCCTCCAGACTCAGCCCTTACTCGGACATTTTGATGAAGATGCCGCCACTGAATTGCACACCGACGCAAGTAACATCGGCCTTGGCGCAGTCCTCGTCCAATGGCAAGACGGCGTCGAACGTGCTATTGCTTATGCTAGCCGGATATTATCTTCTGCGGAGGCGAATTACTCGACCACGGAGAAGGAATGTCTAGCTCTTGTCTGGGCGATAGCAAAGTTCCGACCGTACCTCTATGGCCGCCCGTTCAGAGTTGTTACAGATCATCATGCGCTCTGCTGGCTGGCGAATCTCAAAGACCCTTCAGGACGTCTGGCTAGGTGGAGCTTACGCCTTCAAGAATTCGACGTAACAATCGTCTACAAGTCTGGCCGGAAGCACACAGATGCGGATTGTCTTTCGCGCGCTCCACTTACAACGACGTCAACTGACGACGACATCGACGGTCACTTTCTTTGCACTATCAGTGCATCTGACCTGGCGCAACAACAGAGGAACGATTCCGAGCTTCGACAATTCATCAAATATCTTGAAGGCGGCAATTCGCACCCTCCACGGGCATTCGCGCGTTCCCAATCATCCTTTTGTCTTCGCAGCAATGTTCTTTATAAGAAGAACTTCAACCCATACGCGACTGAACACCTGCTCGTCGTTCCATCCAAGCTACGCGCGGATATTTTATCGGCCTGCCACGATGAGCCTTCGTCCGGCCACTTGGGATTCACGCGCACCTTGGCCCGGATTCGCCAGCACTACTACTGGCCAAAGCTCACACAGGACGTGAAGCGTTACGTAAAAACGTGTCGTGAATGCCAGCGCCGTAAAGCACCACGTCAGCGCCCAGCCGGTTTTCTAAGGCCTATTGTTCCGCCAACACAACCATTTCAACAGATTGGTATGGACTTGCTCGGACCTTTCCCCAAGTCTCACGATGGTAATCGCTGGATCGTCGTCGCCACTGATTACATGACACGATACTGTGAAACGAAAGCTTTACAACGAGGCACCGCCAGTGAGATTGCCCACTTTTTCATGAAGAACATCGTTCTCCGCCACGGAGCGCCAGAAGTTGTAATAACTGACCGCGGAACAGCTTTTACCGCCCAGATGATGGAGGACGTCCTGCAGCTAAGTGGAACCGCCCATCGGAAAACTACTGCATACCACCCACAAAGCAACGGGCTTACAGAGAGACTGAACAAGACGATCACCGACATGCTTTCCATGTACGTTGATAGAGACCACAAAAATTGGGACGACATTCTGCCATACATCACGTTCGCTTACAACACTGCTGTTCAAGACTGGCTTCACACCATTCCGGTTGCTTCACGGCAGGGAGGCAACTACTATGCTGGATGTCATGCTCCTACCCGACAGGTGCGACGTTAGTGTCAACACGAACGAATTCATCCGACTCGCGGACGCAGCTCGCAAGCTCGCACTCGAAAGAATTAATAACCAGCAATGCATCGACTCCCAGCGGTACAATGCTCGTCATCGCGAGGTTATCTACCAACCCGGCGATCAAGTATGGCTGTGGACTCCCATTCGCCAACGTGGCCGTTCGGAAAAGTTATTGCACCGGTACTTTGGTCCCTACAGAGTTCTCCGGCGCCTCAGCGAGGTGAACTACGAAGTTCTTCCCGAAGATGCAGCTCGTCGATCACGTCGTTCACAGCAGCCAGACATCGTCCACGTTTCCAGGATGAAACCATTCTACCAACGTTGACTATTGGTTAAGCCTATGCGTGACCTTGTGAACACTACGTCACCGTTCCATCACGTGACCTTACGTGCGTGTGTGTTTTCTCCCGTAATCATGCACCCGCATCGGGACGATGCTCTCTGAGGGGGAGGGTAATGCCACGAGCATAATAGCTTCTATTACGCAGTATCATTGCTGGCAGAATTGTATGTGCCGCTGTAGAAAAAAAGACGAAGTTAGGCTCGCGAAAAAGGGGATGAGCTCGATTTGCCAGTGATCGGACCAGCCTGACGTTCTGCTCACCGCCAGTTGCAGGTTTCTGTCACATTGTAACGTGACAATATTATAAGACAAACAGCATGGGCAGCAAAACAGAACCCTTAGAAAAGCATGAACAACAAGATGATTCACAAGCGAAGTGAATATGAAAACAATTGTTTTTTAAAACTGCCTATAATAGGAGACAGTTTTACGTCAGTGGGAATATTGTTCCAGGCAGAAATCGCTGTGAAAAAAGAAGTGAATCTGCCATAATTCGTTCTAACTTTTTTAACAGGAAGTTATTATTTGATGCAAATCGAGTTTTATTTTGATTAATGAGTTGTCCTTCGTTAAAAACTAAGAATGGCATGTTTGAGTGAAGCGATTTGTATGTAAGGATTGCCATGTTGAAATGAAAAAGTTTATGAATGGTTAGAATACGATACTTTTGTAAAAGACTGGATGCACTACATCGCGGTGACTGAAATGTAATAATGCGCATGTCCTGGTTTTGAAGGTATTGTAAAGGAGCCAGATGAGTGCTATATGTATTACACCAAGACGCAATGCAGTAGGTGAAGTGACTGTGAATGAAGGCATAGTACAGAGAAAGCATGGTATTAAGACTGAAGTATGGACATGCCTTGATAAGAATCCTGATGCCGTATGCAACTTTTTGTTTGAGGTGTGAGACATGGGAAAGGAACTTTAAGTTTGAGTCAAGAATCACTCCCAAAAAACGACAATGACTGGAAGCTTTGATGGGATAATTATTGACCATTATAAACGGAAATTCAACAATCTTTTTTTTAGTAGGGTGAAATAGCATATAAACTGTTTTACTGGTATTTATTTCCAATGAATTCTGATGACATCAGCGAATTGTACTTTCACGGTCACTATTGAGCTTTGAAGTAAGACTATCAATCGTGGTGCAAGCAGTTAAAATCGTAGTGTCATCCGCATACAGGTAAGGTAGAGAGTGCGATAGGTGAGAAGTTAGGTCAATAATGTAAAGATTGAAGAGTAATGGGCCTAGTATCGATCCCTGAAGAACTCCCCTATCAACTAGTTTAAAGTTAGAAAGATGATTAGAAATAGTAACAGCCTGTTCTCTGTTAGTCAAGTAGCTGAATAAAGGGAAGCGCAGGTCCTACTACACCAACCGCGTTTAATTTAGTAATTAAAATATTATGAAGGATAGAATCAAACGCTTTCGTGAGGTCAATAAACACCGCTCCAGCATATTTGCCTGTGTCAATGTAGTGTTTAACCCTTTGAGATGCTATGCACACAATTGTGTACATGATTTGTTTTTGCTCCTTGTATCAACTGGGGGCTAAGAGAGCGAGATACATTGAGCTTCGGATAGATTCAACCTGCTGCATAATAATTTGTCTTCACTTAACTTCATTTTGCAGCGTACTGTTGCGTATGATCACATTGCTGAAGGCACTACCCCGTTCGACGAGTCGTTCGATGAGCCGCGTCCTGCGGGCCATGTTAAAAGTATACTTTTTCTTTGCTCTAAATGCATATAACGAAAAATGAATTTGTACTATATTTCTAGCCCGAGATTTCATTCTATTTATGCCAAAATAGAGCATGAATGACTTCAAGATAAACAGATATTTAATTAAAACTTAATTAGAATAAGTTAATGTAACACACTGAATGAACATATTATGACATTATTTTTGTTGTAATAGTATACTGAGTGCCTTGAAATAACGTTGTATTATTTTGACCCATTTACAGACAGTTCTTCATAGGTGGCGTCTGAAAGGGTTAATCTTATCCGTGAATGAAAGAAGTGCAAGGTTGGTGAGTAGCCTGCACGAAAGCCAAACTGCGTAGCACAAAGAATGTTAAATTTTGTTAATTACTTTGTTAAACGTTTTTCAAAGCACTTTTCTATAACTTTGCTGAGCACAGACAGTATTGCAATAGGGCGATAGTTCGAAATCAAACCCCTATTACCCTTTTTAAATACAGGAAATATTTTGGCTTTCTTCAAATCAGATTTTAGGCAGTAATGTCTAACTTATTATTATCTACATCGTCCATACACGGTTGCGTTGACGAACAGCTTCGTGGGCGTTGGTGGCGTGTTTTGAGCGTACGTACGCTATACAGCTCATTAACCAGCATTTCTACGCCGTCCAGCACATGCTCTCCGGTGTTCATACGCCATTGCGTACAGCGGAATACCGGGCGGACCGACACGTTCAAATGTAGTAAACTCTAGAAAAAACTAGCAATACAGAAAGGGCGAGCAAGGCATAAGTTGTCAGAATTCTTGAAACAAGTTGTTTTAGTTCATAAATGTCGAGCAGGCTCAGTAGGATGCCACGCAGCTCTAGATGAACACTTAACTAAAGGACGTCTAAGTGTCAAAATTACTATCTGATTATGAAGCACGGCGTACAATGCATTAAGTTTTATAGACACAAGGGTTCTTCAGCGTCATCATGAGAAAGTTACAGAGGCAAATAAGTCGCTTGACTTGCACTGAATTTTGCATGGCGTGTCTGTGTGAGTAGGCCATATTGTGGTCTATACTATTCCAACGCCAAAGTCGAAGCGCTTTATTACACCACACCGAGTGATGATATCATGACACTAAGTCATCACATGACGACCTTACTGGTATTATCAATTTGTCACGTGACGACTTCATCACTAGATCTCATACGCTCTGTCCATAGAGTGATACCGTCAATCGCTGGAAGGGACGCATAATTTTAGTTTCAGGGGCCACATAATGATTTCGCATTATTTGACTACACAGGTGCTTTTGCGTTGAGGTTCTATTGAAATGCGGCGTCCACATCTGGGCATCAAACCTGCCACCTCGAGCTAAGCCTAGCAACGCCATAATTGCGGTGCAACCGTCTCGGGTAAAAAGCTCCGGCTTTGAGACCAATAAACACGGCAAGTCAAGCAAATGGCATCCTGACCATCAACGCTGTCGACAAATAAAAAAAAAATGAAACGGAAGTTACCACGACGACAGTCTCACAGCTGTTTCAAGCAAGCAATAAGATAATAATAAAGGAAAAGAAAATAACATAGAGAGATAAGCAGTAGTGAACGTACGAAGAAGCTCGGATTTGACAGCCCAGATGATGTTCCACGTCATGAAGAGAACATTTTTCGCCTTGTCCGAGCGAAAGAAAGAGGAAATATAGAAAATTATAAATAAAACGTCACATGTTGACCATGCTCTTGGTAACGAGCTTTTACCTCCTTTGGCCTATACTGGTTTTCTTTTGCGCCGTGCTCAAAAAGCTCTTTGTCGAAGTCCTTCGGGTTGACAGGCATGTCCACTGTTAAGTCGCGTTTTACCTTGTTCGCACTGAACATTCTATTTTTCTTTTTCTTTTGATGGCGCGACACAGTTGTCCGTTTTCCTATCGTCGCCAGAGAAAAGAACGACTTCGTCTTCTCAAGGCTATACCGAGAGTTGAGTGTCGTTATACCTTTAGGAAGGACCATGCAATCCGGGTTATGGATAAGCAGTATCTCCGCATAATTGCTGATTTAGTTATACATTGCTTCGTTGGTTGTTATCCACTGTCATGATTGGTATTAGCATTACTCGAATCACGCACGCAATGCATAGACTTCAGTCCAACTACTGCGTCAAAATCAATAACCAAACACGTGATCAAAGTGAATCGTACTTTGCAAGATGTTATAATAATAGACCGCCCTTATCCTGCCCGGGAAAAATCACTGCTTCACCGCGAGAGCATAACGGTGAATACGATGTCAAGAAAGTGAAATGTTACACAAAGTAAGCAGACAGCTAGCTCATTTAGCATCCGACCTCGCATTACTTAAGGGCCCCTCACCAGGTCTGATAAGAAATTTTAGTTAGACGCTGAAAATTGTTGCGTGCCCGATGAAAATCATTATGCCACAAGAATTTTTTCAAACCGGTCATTACAAGAAGAGAAAACAAAATTGGCCGCCTATCTGCGTTCTTCACTGCAAATGTCGTCGAAAGACGATAGTCTTGTGCCGGCCGTACTACTATGTTTTGCGTTGCCTCAGACAGCGCCTACTCTACGTTGAATCGGCCACATCTGGCTGGCATTGATAAAATAGAGGAGGCGCTGCGCGAGATATGGACGCCATTGAAAAACATGAGCTTGTGCTGAACCATTGTGCTGAACCAAGGGCATTTACACCGTGACCAAGGGCCACTGCCAGCGGCAGCACCTTATCGTCGGCACAGGGCTTTTTTCGTGCAAAGCGTCGCAGTTCATGCACAGCGTCGCATTTTCAGCGCAGCCTAAAAAACACTAGGGTCTTTAGAATTGCATACCTATGTATTTTTTAATAAAAGAACACACGACCTGACACTTACATATTAATGTTGCGCCCCAGGTATGCGTAGTATTTGTTTTTTTGATCGAATATGTTCACAAGTATGAACGCAAACACCAGTTCAAGATGGCTGGGCGTTCAGAAAGTGGTTAAACTTTGGCCGAGTAGCTGAATCGGGTTACGGACAGATAGACAGACAGCCAGCCAGCCAGCCAGCCAGCAGCCAGACCAAAATTTTTGCGTTGAAGTATCCCAAGAAAGACTATCGTCTTTAATATTTTAAAGTGGCGCGAAACCATGATGATACGAAGTGAGCTAAAACTCTTGCCACTGGCCCCGCGTAGCCTTCCCAAGCCAAATTCCTTCCCTACCCTCTTCGGTATCCGAGTGGGAGGATCACAACAGCGAACAAAACTGGGCGAGTTTTGTACGCTGTTGTACAGCGCAAAAAAATTGACGGCAGATCCACGAGGTGAATGATGATGAGATTGGGCGAAGCTCCTGGAAGTAATCATCGGTTAAACCGTGAAATTTCTTCTGTTAATTCGCCCGATAAAAATGACGTGAAAATATTGATTAAATGTTTTATCAAACTTTTATTGCTGGTTTCCGTTGTCCTTTCATTATGACCGCTTTGTGGTCGGTGAAATGTAAGCTAAGTGGTTCTTGCACTGGTTGCAGCGGCATCCTTATCCATACGACCACACACCGACGGCAACGAGCATCGTCAACTACAAACCTGTATCGCGATATGGTTTTGATTATAAAACCATTGCTTTAGAAAACACCTGGCGTCTTTCGTTAAGCAGCTGGCGTCTTTTCGTTTTGCTTTAGAAACATCTGGCGTCTTTTCGTTTTGCTTTTAGAAAACATCTGGCGTCTTTCGTTGGTTTATTTCATCAATCAACGGCGTTTTGAACAAAATTTTTATTGTTTAATCACGCACAGGAGAAATGCCAATGGCTGCTAATGGGGAATGAGAGACAGAAGAATTCGGCTTTTAGTTAACGCGCACGCTGCGAATTTTTTATTGTTCAACAACGCACAGGAGAAATCTCCCACCGGCACCACCTTGGAGGTCAAAGCGTAAGACTGGTTACGCACTACGACGAGGGACGAACGGGTGCGCCTTTAAGGAGCTTCGCCCCTAAAAGACGAAAGATAAGATGAAGGACACAGGACAAGCGCTGATCCTGTGTCCTCCTTCATCTTGCGTTTCGCCTTTTTGCGCTGCTTTTTAACAAGGGAGGATCCCATGACGCATACGCATGAACGCGTCATGCGTACGCCAGGTCACGTGCGCATGATGTTCCCCAGCAAGCCCGATGCCCCGAGCACGTGAGCGGTGTTTTCGGGTTGTGCCGACTTTCTCTGTGGTCTCGACGGGCACGACAGTAGCCGCATCATGAGCCAGTGCCGCATGAACATTTAGATAGACGCGGGAGAATAAATGAGCGCTCAAACGCGCCACAAAACTACGTTCGTTGCAAGGGGTGGCGTCTGCTCGACGCGAAAACCATTAGAACACAAACGCATGCGAAACGGAAGCAGATTAGTCCCGCATCTTGCCGAAATTCGGAGTAAAAAAAAGGAAAAGACGCACACATTATTATTTCTCTCAAATTTGCTTCATTTATTCAAGCAACAAACTGCACAAGCTACACATGTCGCGTAACGTAATTATCGCAGTGTCACGTGCTACTGTGGGCAAAGTCAGTGCACAGATGTCTGCGTAGAGGAGCGAAGTGAATGCAATGAGAACTACGTAGGGCCATTCCTTGTCGTGTGTCATCCCCTCCTTTGAGCGCACGCCCAAAGAAGCTTTGTTCGGAACCTCAAAGCGACGAACGACCCACGCCGACGCCAAATATGCACTTGGAGCGTCTGTATAATTGCTATAAAATACTTCAAAGGTTTATGAATTAAGACGCATTCCGCGTTATTTGGAAGACTATACGAGCCACCGGCTCATAATGCTTGGCACCGATTATTTGTTAACTGTTGGCTGTTTCGGAGTTTTGGCTACTCTGGGCTTAAATTTTCTTAGTGCTGGCTAACTTCAAAAGAAGGAAAGCTGGACGAGTCGCTATACGCTTGCAATATGAAAAGAAAGAGCTCAAGATAGACCTCAATGCCGTCGACTAGTGCTATGTTTACCCACTGCTATATCAGCAAAATTCATCTGAATTCAATGTAAATCCAATTACTATGTGACCACCCCTTTCCTTTTTCTCTCTTTCCGTTTCACTGCTCCGAGCAAAAGCACTTCCGCCTGTGTTTGAGTCACGAGACAGGAAATGATGTTTCAGAATCATACCATCCCGCATATGAATAAAGAAGCGGAACTGCACCCAGAGACGCTGCTAGTGAAAATGGGACACGAGGGAGAGTTATATTGAGTTTTCGAAGACAAAAGGGCCACCAGTAAAGTACAGGCGGAGGAGGAAACATTGCCTCGGGCGATGCCTGAGCGGTCAATCCAATCTTGTCGTGCCAGCGCCAACAAATGCAGCTGCTCCACGCACACGCTACAAGGCCGTAATAGGAGCCCAGAGAGCGGGCGCCCTTCTGCATGCATCTACGCCAGCAGACGTTTTCAAAGCTCTGATTTATTAACGTAGTAGGGGAGGAGGGCAATGCTTAATTTCAAACGTATCGTGCGCCCGTCTCCGAATGAAGTACTGCGGGCCTGTGCACAAGATATTTTGCAAACGCATATTGAGATGCGGGCAAGACAGCGTGACGTTAAGTATCTGAGACATGGGTACAGCATACTATTTCAAGAAATGCACCTGATACAATGCTTGCCATTTGCATCTTAAAATACTTTTATAGATTTGTTAATTCCTAATTATAGTCGGATTGTTGGGGCTGTGGCTAGTTAGCAGTTTGCCTGCAAAATGTTTTCTCCGACAATCATAGTTTCTACTTGCTGAATGACCAGAACGGGGACAGAGAGACGATGAGAACGTGGTTGATTTTGTTATATCCATCTATATATTCGAATTATTGTATTTGGCGCAACAAACAAGTATGAACAGCTACCAAGTAGGCTCCCGTATCGCTCTTCCTAACTTCGGCACCTTCTTGGTGCATAGCCAAACACTCTCTGTGCGATACGCATCACTAAAGCGCTGCTGGTTTTTTCACCGACTACGCGCCTGAACGAAATATTACGACCTACTCTTTCTTGTATACATGCACGTAATATTAAGGCGAAAGCCTTTAATGTCTCATGCTCACGTCCGTCCGGTGTCCGTCCGTCCGGTGTCCATCCGTCCGGTGTCCGTCCGGCGTCCGTCCGGCGGTAGTGCTGGTGGTGTGCGTCCTCACCACCCTTACTGCACATGCGCAAACCCTCCCCACGCACCTCCTCTGCTGTGCTTCCCCTCTCTTTCCTCTAGGTATCCCTCCCGCCCGCGGCGTTTACACACCCATTGCGCATGCGCGTCCCCTCCCCCCTCTCTCCTCTAGGCATCCCTCCCGCGGCGCTAACACCCCCCATTGCGCATGCGCGTCCCCTGCCCCTTCCTCTCCTACGCTTCCCCCCTCTCTCTCCTCTAGGCATCCCTCCCCGCGGCGTCTACACCCTCACTGCGCATGCGCGTCCCCTCCCCCATCTCTCTCCTCTAGGCATCCCCCCCCCCCCCCGCGGCAACGACACCCCCAATGCGCATGCGCGTCCCCTCCCCCCCTCTCTCCTCTCCTACGCTCCCCCTCTCTCGCCACGCAACGCCGACGCAGGCAGCGTCTGCTAGCGAGTTTCTTGGTTGAAAAAACCGACTGCTCGCGCTGCACAACCGTTCACTGGCCACCCTGTATATATGGCAATGGATCTTGACCTGCAAGGTGGTGCCGGTGGGAGATTTCTCCTGTGCGTTGCCGAACGATGAAAAATTCGCAGCGTGCGCGTTAACTAAAAGCGAACTGCGGGTCTCTGTGTCCAGTCCGAGTCTTCTGTCTCTCATTGCCCAGCAGCGATTGGGATGTTCCAGTAGGAAACAACCGTCCATCACTGCGTGCTTTGCGCCCCCCAGGTTTCTCTCCTGTGCAACGCTGCGATGAGCGCCAGGGTCAACGCCGCCGCCAGTGTAAGCGTTAGCGCCCGCTGCTTCGCATCTACACATCGTTCCCTTTAGCGGTGGATGGTGTAATCTTTAAGGCGAAAGTCTTTAATGTCTCATGCTCACGTCCGTCCGGTGTCCGTCCGTCCGTCTGTCTGTCTGTCTGTCTGTCTGTCTCTCTGTCTGTCTGTCTGTTCGTCCGTCCGTCCGTCCGTCCGTCCGTCCATCCATCCGTCTGTCCGTCCGTCCGTCCGTCCATCCGAGCTCTGGCACTGAGCCAGGTGGCCGCCGGGATGCGCAGACGGACGCCGGTCGCGTCGGACTCTATAGCGCTCGCGCTTTGCTTGCGTAGCGTCGCTGTGACCAGAGTTTGCAATCATTCTGACCGACGCCGTCTCAATGGACCCAGGCGTTCACGGAATACACTTTCCAATTTACAAACGGTCCGTCAACTTAAGAGCTGGAACGCGGATGGCGTTTGCACGATGCGCAAAGCGCGAGAAAATACTAACGCATGCGAACGGAGGAAGACGAGTCTCGCGTCTCGCTGCGATTCGCGGTAAAAAATTAAAGAAGAAAACACGCACCCATTAGGTTTGTGTCTTATGCCACTGAGAGTGTAAAAGAAAAAAGACATGGCATAATCAGTGGAATGGCCACACGCTTTCGCCGAACACACTTTGGAATGTACAAAGTGTCCTTCAATTTTTTTTTAGAACATTTAACCTTAAGTACCATAGTGATCACCTCACACCTGGAGTAGCAAGCGAGGGGATAGACCAGGCTAGCATCTCCTAGGAGATCATTTAAAAATTGCTATCTATCTATCTATCTATCTATCTATCTATCTATCTATCTATCTATCTATCTATCTATCTATCTATCTATCTATCTAGCTAGCTAGCTAGCTAGCTAGCTAGCCGCCTACGACTTTGGGCTCTCCTGGCCTTATCGTTAATGGGATTTATACCAAAATTGGTATGGCATAACATGACTGTATGATGAACATGAACAACCGGTCATATCATGAAAATCATGAATAACTTATCATGAATAGTATGATTTACACGCCATGGCCGTAGTGCTCCTGAGGCCGTTTTCTTAACTTGATATATTCAAAAATTGGTACGAGGTGACATTTCTGCATGACCAACATAAAGGACAGGTGGTTATATGAAAATCATGGCGTGCATGTTATGTACAACATGACTTGCATGCCCCGCTCATGGTGCGCTGACGGCCGTTTCACTAGCTTGATATACACCAAATTGGGTGTTGTAGGACGGGACTGCTTTGACGAACATAAATGACAAGTGGTAATATGGAAATCATGGCATGTCATGAGTGACATGACTTGCATGCCACGCTCACGGCGCGCGTGCGGCCGTTTCGCTAGCTTGATATACACCAAAATTGGGATTGCGGTATGTGACTGTATAACCAACATAAGTGGCAGGTGGCAGCATGAAAATATTCGCATGCATGTCATATACAACGCCATTTACATGCCCCGCTCATGGTGCGCTTGAGTCCAGTTCGCTAGCTTGATATATACTAAAATTGGTATTTCGTGACGTGACTGTATGAGGAACACGAATGACAGGTCCTAACATGTAAATCATGACACGCATGTTATGTATAACATGATTTGCTCTTTGCTGGCTGCTTCGCATTACATCGATTCCCACGGTGCGTGAGATCTGTCGGTTTTAGGGGCGAAGCTCCTTAAGCCGTGGGTCGTGCGTCCTCGATGTATGTAGTAGGTAGCCACCTCCACGCCACCTCTCGTTTAGTTCTTGGAATGTCCGCTAGATGGCGGTACTTGTATATGATGAATATATTTAGGGGCGAAGCTCCTTACGGCATCACCTCGGCGGTCCTCGGTTGTCCATGCATTCTGAGTAGCCAGTAGGCACTGGATTTCGACCTCCAAGGTAGTGCCTGTGTGAGATGTCTCCTGTGCGTGATTAATCAATAAAAAAATTCACAACGTACATGTAAAATAAAGTGAGCTGCGAGTCGCCATGACTCGCAGCTCGCAAACATACCAAACATGGCATGACAAAACGTAATTTTTGGTCCAAGCGTTGCTCTTGCTTATCAGGCGATTCGAGCATTTCAAGCAGGCTTTCCAGCTTTTACATAACACAACTGTGAAATGCTTAGGAACCCAATTTCATAAGAATTGAAATAAGCCGTAAATAGACAGAAGTGAATGCTCTTGGAAAGAGCATTTAACTGTCCCGAGAATCAGCAGGCCAAGAAGTTACGTAAGCAACCATAAATCAACAACACTATTCGGAGCCGATCCAGTTCATGAGGGTGACAGCAGTGAGAAAGGGAGCCAGAATATTACTGTTTTAAAGGCAGTGGCATTTGGAATGCATCGCACTACTTGCAAGCAGTATTTCTTTTTTCAATTCTAAACAAGGTGCGAGACGAGCTGGAGGGTAACGGTATACTGCCACTTCGACGATCTTCCAACGGCTAGACTTCCGTTCCCGCGAGGAGGCAACATCGTTAACGGGGTAACTACCGTGATTACGCAACTACGCGCGTTCGAAGAAAAGGCTTTCAGCGAGAACGACCACGGGAAATGAAAAAAAAACAAACAAAAGATGCAAGTAAGGAATGCAAAACAGACAACCTCCGCTCTTCGAACGAAAAACCGACAATCTAGATGGGACGACGACGAACCGAGAAATCGCAGGTCGTTACGTCGCACATGCACAAAGAATCCCAGCGAAATAAATGAATAAATATTTACGACTGAAATAAAAGAATAAGAATAGGAGAAGAAGCATTGCAGTCGGGTTTCGAAACACCAAAGCGCGCGTAAGAAGCGTTTAAAGAGGTACCCCTTTGCACCGAAGACGAGTGGCCGTAGTGTTGCGTGGAACAGACGCTGCCAAAGAACAACACTGAGAACAAAAAAAGCGAGTCCGTCAAGAGGAACCAACAGAGCAAAACAATACGTTCTGGAACATCAGTCTCAAGCAGTGAAGTACACAGCCTTTTTTTTTTCAAAACACATGTTTTTGTTAGAGCGTCTCCCTTACCCAGAAGACACCATTTAGAAAAAAAATTCTGGTCTGAATTCAAAGTTGTAAGCTGACACGCTTCGTTTTTATGCCGTCGGACAAGCTTCTAGAGTAGAACTAAAAAATATTAACGACGAGGGGCAAATGTGCTGCCAGACTTCATACCACGAGTCAAAACAAAGAATATTTTGCAAGGATCGAAGAACAGCTTAAAATACGAGACAGTGAAAAGCACGGTACACACTGGAATTTCCCGTATATTGCGCTGTTTTGTAGTGTTCATGAAGTAACGAGCCCACTTAAGTACTCTTCTCTATATAGTCTACGCGTTTTTTAAGGATTGTGAATCTCTACAAAGGAACAGTGCCATCCTGTAAACACTTACGTACATCCTCCAGTACGCTTCAAACGGGACAATATTTCATTTATTCTATTTAACTGGTCCCTCAGTCCCTTATCGAACACGCCAAGTTCTAATCCACTAAAAACAGTGATTTTCTTTCTTTCTTTTGTCATTTTCTGCGATGCAGGCACTTTGCGTGGGTGTTATGTCATGTCTGCTGCAAGTCAAGCTCCCAGTAAAGCTCTTGTTTGGGTAAGTTGGTGCTCCTAGAATGCATATAGCAGGGCTGTGTGAAAAAAACACAGACGAAGGGAAGTACGTGAGCTTGGGCATGTTGGTGCTCAATCTTAACACCTATAGCGCACAGAAAGGACAAGAACACAGAGATGCGACGTGGACGCAGCGCTACCTCTGCGCTATAGGTGTTAAAAAGTGCAGTACGTAGGACTTGCGCCCGATCTGTGTGCTTCCCTTCGTCCGTGCTTTTTTTTCTCGCGGCCCGGCTATAAGTGCTGCACGTCCTGTGCTGTGTATGAATTGAAGCAATTTATTGTGGTATTTGATCCTGTGTGCCCAATGATCGTAGCTGTGCATACATTCCACGAAGGTGGATGCTGGCTTACAGTAGTAACGAAATTAGCATATGTACATGAAAGAAAAGGAACATTAAAAAAACAAACATGAACATAATGCCCTCCATTCAAGGACTTGTGATTTAAGCACAGCTATTTCTTCATTCGTTCATATGAAAGCGAATAGATATTTTTTTTTTCAAAATCCGACATAAAGAATACAAAATTAGCAAATTTCTTGTGGGTAGCCATAGAATGCTTCGCAGTAATAAAGTAAATTACTGTGTAAGTTTACATTTTGCGAAAACGTGGGAAATATAAGGGGCGAAAGGAAGGCGAAATCAAACAGTACTTTAACCGGCTACAAACTTATGAGTTATGCGCATGTGCCGTGCTAGCTAAGCTACTTCCTCGGCTATGCACTTTAACCGCAACTTCAGCGTCACCAGTGTCGCTTGCGTGCACTACTTTGTAAAACCTATTTCATATAGCAAGCATTGCGAAGGCTGGCATTCTAGGAACAAGCTTTCAGGCGACCGCATGATGGATAGCCCTGTCAAAAGGCGCCACAGCCGTCACACTCGCAAGCTTCCAATGGATGCGTCGATCGGGATGCGAGAGACGTGCTCGGGACGTCGTTTATGCATTCAAACAAGGACGGCAGCATGTACGCTATACAACTCACGAATGGCGACTTCCCGCGCAAAAAGATGAGTCAGACATATGTGACGCGGCAAGTCATTTCGCGCCAAAACGGAATTTTGGTAACGCAGCGAAAAGCGCGCGAAAGGGAGGCATCACGCACCAAGGACTCCAATAGGGAACAAGCTCGCGCTTTCGGCGCGAATTCTCTCGGAACATTGCAGGGAAGCACCGCTTTATACGACAACTACTCTCGTCAAGAACCGAAGGCAATAAAAAAAAGAGAGATCGGGCCATAAGCTGTGTTGATAAATGGATCGCTCAAAGCATTCATGCTACATTCTAGGCACGTTTGTTGGCGTCAATGTGGCACTTCGTGCGGGCATTCTATTTTGGAGATTTAGCATACCGTAGAGTTATATACATCAGAAGGACAGACTTCTCGGCGAGTTGGTAACTCATCATAGATCGGTGGCGCGTAGAACTATAACACAAGAAGAAGGAGCAAAATCTCAGAATAATATCTGGTTGATAGTTTGCGCCATGTCCGTGTTTCTTCCTCTTAGGTTATTGTTCTTTTGCTCATAAGACATAGAGTAAATAATAATACCTGGGGTTTTACGTCCCAAAACCACGACATGATTAGAGGGACGCCGTAGTGGACGGCTCCGAAAATTTCGACCATCTGATGTTCATTAACGTGCACTCACATCGCACAGTACATGGGCATCTACTATTTCGCCTCCACCGAAATGCGACCGCCACGGCCGGGTCCGAACCCGCGACCGTCGGGTCAGCAGCTGAGCATCGTAACCAATGATCCACCGCGGCGGAATTTAAGATGTAGAGTTACACGCAGCATGTACGTGAATGCTGGGTGTTTTCGCGCAACACTTTTGTTTAATATTTATTTATTTATTTATTTACAATACTGCTACTCTCTTTTTGAGAGCATGGCAGTTGGGCAGTACAACGATTTTTTTTCCAAAAATTCAAACAAAAAGAAACATAGTTCAAAGCAAACACAAGCATAACAAGAGGACATGAATACCGCCAATACAACAGAAGAATGCAGAACTTAAATAATACTCTTACTTAACATATAAAATGACTACAAAAACACAATGAAAGTCATAAATATTATACAATGTTCAGATCAAGCTGAATACAAAAAAAGAGGAAAAGATATGACGCTCTGATGAAGACTGGACTAATGTAATTACGATAACATTAGTATCGGGACTGAAAACGTATAAAAAAAGTATAAAAACGTATAAAACGTACAAAAAAAATGAAAAGAACTTGAATTGTAAACACTGAGAGCTTGTTTAAACAACGGCTAAACTATCGTTAAATGAAGGTGTGAACAAAAGAAAAAAAAAGAGGGGGGAAAAGGGAAAGGAAAAACGATACATAGCTTCTCTTATGCGCGCACAGTTTTTTCTACTTGTGCAGTAAATTCTGATAGTGATTCAGTGTTGGTGATAGCAGCGTCAAGTTGGTTCCATTCTGATATTGCGAGCGGGAAGAATGAATACTTAAATGTGTCGTTTTTACATATGTATTCTGTCAATGTGTGCGCATGCTTATTACGTGTTTGTCGAGTCTGGGAAAATGATATGTATTTGTACGTATCTATCTTGTAGTTGTTTTTGAGTAGCTGGAACAGAAATTTTGAACGTCTGATAACAGAAATATAACAGAAATATGAACGTCTGATAAAGCGAAAATATTTTCGACAGTCGGTGGGGTGCGTTTTTCTGCTGTAGAGCCTGCAGTACGTCATAACGCTGGTTGTAAGTACGCCTCTAAAGGCCTCTAAAGAAACTAAGAGTGGAAGACGCTGGTTCAGTATTTATGCCTCTTCCGACAGCGTTCAGTGTTGACTTAACGCGCCTGATAACACTCGTTTGGTTTGAGGCTCGAGACTTTGTGGATGTTTTACGTTCCCACCAGCGGCTAGTTTTTCATCTGGCCTGGCTCTTGTAGCCAGGCCATCAGGCAGTGACTGATGGATATAATGTGTATGTATTTACTATTTCTGTGTGTGCATAACCCCTTATGCATGTGGTTTTAAATCCGAAACATTTCTTAGCGAACTTCGGCGACTTTGAGAGAGAGAGTGTGAGAAAGGCAAAGAAAAGGCAGGTAGGTTAACCAGGTTGTACCCGGTTTGCTACCCTACACGGGGAAAAAAAGGAAAGGGGAAAAAAGAAGAGAGCGTATCTATCTATCTAGCCGCCTACTACTTTGTGCTCTCATGGCTGTTTGGCTAATGTGATGTATACAAAAATTGACATGGCATAATGTGGCTGTATGACAAACATAAGTGACAGCTCATATAATGAAAATCACTACATGCATGTCATAAACGGCATGATTTACTTACCGCGGTCTTGGCGCTCTTGCAGCCATTTCATTAACTTCATACATACTAAAATTTGTATGCCAATACAACAGTGTATGAGAAACATAACTGACAAGCCTTAAGGTGCAAATCATGACACGCATGTCATGTAAGGCATGATTTACATGTCGAGGTCTCGGGATGCTCGCGGCCATTTCATCTAATGGATATGCAACAAAGCTGGTATTCCGTGACGTGACTGTATTGCGAATATATATGACAGGTGGTAACACGAAAATCATGACATGCATGTCATGTACGCCATGACTTACGTGCCACGCTCATGGTGAGCTCGGGGCCCTTTCGCTCGCTAGATGTACACCAAAACTGGTGTTGCGCCACGTGGCTGTATGGCGAACATTTATGACAGGGGGAATAAGCCGATAAAGACATGCTTGTCATGTGCGCCATGACTTACATGCTACGCTCATGCATGGTGAGCTCGCGGCCATTTCGTTTCCTTTATATACACCGAAATTGGTATTGCGCGATGTGACTGTATTACGAACACACATTACAGGTGGCAATAAGAAAGTTATGACTTGCATATGGGGCATGGCATGATTTACATAGAGGGGTGACAGATCGGGCTAGTTGGTACTTCATGATCAGAAATGTAATAGCGTGGAAGCAACACAAGGGACACGAAGGGACGCAGACTAGCGCTAACTTTCAACTGAGCTTTAGTGTGAAGCGAAAGGTATATATGCTGCTCACGACCGACTTCGTGAGCACGCTGACAACGTCTGGAACAAGAAGGATGGTTTTCTGGCTCTTCATTGCAATCAGTGTGGTTGTCGTCCTGTGTATGATAACACTTCAGTTTTGTACCGGCACAAAGACGAACGCTGCCGAATAATTGTAGAAGCGGGCGAGATGAAGCGGGAGGGATGCTCCTGCTTGAGCAAACCGTCCATATCACTTTGTGATAAAGAGATTGCGTTTTTTGGAAGGTGCGGTTTCCCGCATGCGATGACACCACCCAGGTTATTTTCGGGTTTTCTTGAGGTTTTTCTATTTTTTGTGCACTTGCCATGTTCGTACACGTGCTGTTCATTATGTTGATACTTCAATGACACGTGTCATCATTTACTCTTTCTGTTAGTCACTGCAACCACTGCCTTTATGTACCTTTCGTTTCACAATAAAGCTCAGTTGAAAGTTAGCGCTTGTCTGCGTCCATTTTGTCCCTTGTGTTGCTTCCGTGCTATTACGTTTCAGATCATGATTTACATACCACGCTCATGGTGAGCTCGAGGTCGTTTCACTTTCTTAATATACACCATAATTGGCGTTGTGTAACGTGATTGTATGATGAACATATATGACAGGTGGTAACAGGAAAACATTGGCATACATGTCATGTATGTCATGACAAGCTCATGGTGAGCTCGCGGTCGTTTCGCTCGCTTGATATACACCAAAATTGGTATTGCGTGACGTGACTCTATGACCAACATACTTGACAGGTGGTAACATGAAAATATTGACCTGCATGTGATGTGCGCCGTGTACTACATGTATTCCGCGCGTTACTGGCTGTTTGGCATTACGTCGGTTCCCCCGGTGCGTGGGATCTGCTGGATTTTTTGCATATACACATTTGATGCCAGCACTATACAATTATGTATATTAAGTGCACCTTACATCAGTTGCACATATGCTTCCATGTTTACCAGGTCACGTATATTGTATGCAGATGTGTTGGCGATAAAATATGTTAATCTCTAGTATCATGTGTTAGGAGATCCTGTGGGCTTGGATATTTATTTTAAAATGTTTCATGTGCGTGGTTCTTAGTTATTTGTATGTGTGAGTGTACTTGTTGTATAGACACTGTACCCTAATGTTCGTGCCGTCCGACATTGAAATAAACTTTTTCCGACCGCAGCTCAGTATAGCGCCCAATAGACCTATTCCATGTTTTTAAACAGGGGTAGGCGCCGTTGACATAATGAGACGCTTCTAGCGACGTCGCGGCGCGTAGGCTCCGCCCTACCCAAAGCTCGCCACCGCCCTGTCTATGATCACGTGAGAACTGGCACAACAGCTGCAGAGCTGCCTCCGATCGCAGCGCGTCGGGGAGCTCCCGCGCGGGCGCGCCGTTGTCAGATTCCCGCGCCATTTTCTCGGCCTCAATGATTATACGGGTGCGATCGTCGTTGTGCTTATGCATCACACCTGTGCTTTCTGATTGCGCATGGCAGCAATGCATAAGCACAAGGACGATCGTACCCGTATAATCGTTGAAGCCGAGAAAAATGGCGCGGGAATCTGACAACTGCATGAGCAAACCATCGATTGCGCTCCTAGATAAAGAGCTACAGTTCCTGGCAAATGGCGCGCATGGCCAATGAATCTACCCTTCTCCTTCGTGCATCAGGTGTACAAGTTTTGTTTTCTGTTGCTGGTTAAGACCTAACCTTTCTTTCTTTTTCCTGTTTCAGTCATATATATGTGGTATGCGAAAAAAACCTTCAGTTATAGTCTGCGCTTGTCCCCGTCTCCTTGTCGTTGGTGTTCTCTACCGCGCAGTACACATCAGTCATAATGATACGACAAATTATGGCTTGATACGATATCATCGTGACGTCATATGGTTACGTCATTTCGTGATGATGACATTTACCATCACTCGTCCCGACGCCGCCGACGCGGGATACCGATGGTCAAATTTCGCGTTCGATTAGGCATATATGGCTTTAGCCTTGAAAAGAGAAAGCATGTAGGCGTCGCAGGCATCTGGCGCATCATCGGGTCTAGAGGCACCACGGAAGAAAAGCCGCAGGACGAGCTTGAAGTGCCTGTTTCTTACCTGGAAAAAGGCAAAACCGGAACAGCACGACAAACTGCACTGGCAGCAAGGCCGCAAGCTACAGATATACTGCCAACATGTGTAGCCACAGTCAAGCTGAAAAAGCGAGCAATATAATAACACGGACACTCAACTGCTGGCCTCTGCCGGCGGATACACACACAGTAAAAGTTATTGTAGAGCCCGCGGACAAACGTCGTGAACGATCGTTTGCCTTATGTTCCGGTTGGTATGCAATAATAAGGAAGGTCGGATCACTGGGATGAATACATTTTACTTCTTTTGCAAGGTCACAAACAACGAGGGCACAAAGAAGCAAGTAATAACATGGGCTTTCACTGGCGACTTCATTGTCATATATTTTTCTTACTTTATGGAACCTTTCGCAGCACTATCACGCGTACCATAAAGCAATAGCGACAGATGTAAGAGAACTCCACGTCACAGTCGAAAGGATATCTAGCAAAACGCACACAGGCGAAAAGGAACACAATGGTGTAAACGCTACAGAGAGGCGCCTGGGGCTTTATAGAAGAGGAGGTTCGATATGGAAAGAACAAGGACACAAACAAAGAAAGAATAAATGACAAATATAAAGGCCCCGTCCTCGCTATCGCAACGCTGGAAGCCCAGCTCTTCGGAGGTCGAGCATCCTCCAGAAATGAGATATGAAATGAGAATCTGCAACAAAAGGTTCAGCAAGAGGGTACATACATACATACATACATACATACATACATACATACATACATACATACATACATACATACATACATACATACATACATACATGCATACATACATACATACATGCATACATACATCCGTACATACATACGTACATACATACATACATACATACATACATACATACATACATACATACATACATACATACATACATACATACATACATACATACATACATACATACATACATACATACATACATACATACATACATACATACATACATACATACATACATACATACATACATACATACATACATACATACATACATACATACATACATACATACATACATACATACATACATACATAAATGACGGTAAGGCACGGGCTGTCATACATTAAAAAACAGCTGCTCCGAAAACAACGAAGGGACGAGCAAGAAGGAAGGAAGAAAAGGCAAACGAAAGAAATTGAGGATTGCGGGTGGTGAAAACAAAACAAACCTGGAAAGGTTTAAAACTGCGAGGAATAATAGGCAGGGTTTGGCTGAAGAAGCGGTCAATGAAATGATCGATGACAAGGGATCAATGGTAAAAACAGTCTCGGGACTATACACTCAGAAATCAAAAATAGTCGGAAGGAAAAAAATTGGGGGGACCCTTAAGCTTCTTTTTGTATTAAGAGTTGAACGCGATAGCGATATCCGCACGCATGCTCACACACGAGCGCGCACACATACAAACACACACAAGCACACACACGACATGCCGATAACAAAGGTAAATGTTTCTGCCCTATTCAACAGCACTTCTACGACCGCAGTGTTTTGTGTGACCAAAGCACGAGCGAGGATTGTGCGCTCTTGCACTGTTGGGGCAAACTATAAGCAGTGCCGTGCGCCTCTATTCTCTCTGTGTTCGTACACGTTGAGTTCAGTGAGAGCAGACACGCACACACACTGCACTGACACTTTCTGCAACTGCAGTCAAAGTCATTGCGTATGCACAGAATCCATCGACGTGTGTGAACAGCCCGGTGGCGTGAGGGAACATCTACAAGCGTGGTATTTTAAAGACGATAGTCCTTCTTGGGATACTCCAACGCAGAAATTTTGGTCTTTCTAGAAGTCTGTCTGTCTGACCCTCGATGCAGCCACCCGGCCAAAGTTTAACTAGTTGCTGAACGCCCAGCCATCTTGAACTGGTGTTTGCGTTCAGACTTGTGACCATTTTCGATTAAAAACCAAATAGTACGCAATCTGAGGCGCAACATCAATACATAAGTATCTGGTCATGTGTTCCTTTATTAGAAAATACATAGATACTTGATTCTAAAGACCCTAGTGTTTGTTATGCTGCGCCGAAAATGCGACGCTGTGCGCGAACTACGACGCTATGCACGAAAGAGCCTCTGCCGACGATATGGTGCTGCCTCTGGCAGTGGCCCTGGGTTCCACATCTCACGCAGCGCCTCTATTTTGTCAATGCCAGCCAGCTGCGACCGATTCAACATGGAGTAGGTGCTGTCTCAGGCAAGGCAAAACATTGTAGTACGGCCGGCACAAGACTATCGTCTTTCGACGACATTTGCAGCGAAGCACGCAGATACGCGGCCATTTTTTTTTCGAAGTATCGATGAAACCTCTACGAGTGGGTAAGAGAATGCTCGCACAAATGTGGGTGCGCTTTGTTATCGGTAACTAGCGATGCACCCACTACGTGTTTGTAAGGGAACATCCGCGCGGCGGATAACGTCATGTCTCGTAAATGGTGCGAAAACCGCGGCGCCATATTGCAAGGCCTCCAAGAGATGTTGCGACCACACCACACGCCCATCTGCATCTTTGGCGTCGGCAAAAAGATTAGAACACGATAGTGTAATCGAGCCGTCTTCGTATCGCTTTCTCAATCACTAGCCTACCATCTCTTCTTGGTGGAGGCCTAAACCGTGCCGAAAGCAAAGTCAAAGTGCGGACGCCCTCCGGCTCATATCTTTATTGTTACGATATCAATTATATGGGCAGTCACACGGTCTTTTGCCGTCGCCGTCATGTCCCGTATAAAGTGCAAATTGATAAGATTCCCCAGCGCATCGTACGTTCTACCCGCAGGTAATAACGCGCGAGCGGGGGCGACGAGCACAGTTGAAGCGGAGATCAAACGAGCCGGCCCATCTCCGTCGTTCGGAGGCGCATGCGATAAGATCCCCCCACTTGTTAGACCAGCCGTCGAATGCTTAAGCAGAGAGGAAACGCCCCGCCCGACTTTAACGAGCATGAAAAGACACGAAAGGGGAGGGGGGGTCCCTCGAGCAGCTACTGCGACCTTTGATTTTACAAGCGCGGTCGCCGTTGGTGCGCGCGTTATCTCGCTATCTCGGCAGCCGTCAGCGGGCGGCTCGGATATCCCCTACGTGCTGCGCTCTCAACACGAAGAGACGGTGCGAAAAATGTGCCTTGAGCGGGTGTATTAACGCGACAGCGTCAAAGAGCTCGTTTCGCAGAAATTCCGGCGTCGGCGTCGGTGTCGGCGTTGGTGTCGGCGTCGGCGGCGGCGTCGTTGGTTGTGAGCGAAAAATCATCATCTTGTCCGTGACCGAAAAATCGAGAAACATGAAAATAAAATAAATCAAAATTTCCGGGCCCGAGTGAGGATCGAACCCAGGTCGTCTGCGTGGCAATCAGGGGTTCTACCACACAGCCACGCTTCTGCTTGGAATTGAATTGAAAATAACTTCCTCTGCTTGGAAATGCAGTGAAAGTAACTTTCATGCTTTACAAACACACGCGTCCTGTATACAGGCATCACAATAGAGCATGTAATACCGCAATAATATTGCGTCGTACAAGCGTACATTGCCATCGGGCGTCAGAACATGTGACTATCATAATGACATCGTGGTCCAAAGCCGGCCACCCATTACCAAAGGCACACACGTTACTGCGCGTATTGCCTTAAGACCACGTAGTGGGTGCATAGCAAGTTCGAAAACATTTCCCGCTCATAATTGTCCGTGTTTTAAAGCATACTACCCATTACATAGTATGCACTAAGTGATTGAAGTACGCAGTAGGGACGGGATATCGCTATAGCGTTCAACTCTTAAAGGCGAAGCTTAAGGGTCCCCCAATTTTTTTTCTTACGCCGTAGTGGTGGCCAACCTGCAAACAAGGAGGTTTAAAGTTAATTGCTGGAGTGAAGCCGTGCGCACCAAAAGATGGCGGCTGCGGCCACCATCTACTAGGGGCATGATAAACTGTCGGCATTCGGCGAAGGAAACTGTGGGCTAATATGAGCGCAGGCTAGCCAGACGTACACAGAGACCACCCAAGGACAAAGAGATACAACTTTAATACATACAGGCCGACATAGGACTAGACGAGACACAAACACCTACACAGTTACAATCGCGTGCACATGCAGCGTAGAGCACTAACGTTTTTGGCACTCACACCACACTAGGTAAGTACACACTAGGTACAGGATACCGCTATCGCGTTCATCTATTAAAGGCGAAGCTTTAGGGTTCCCCAATTTTTCTCTTACACCATCGTTTTGTAGAGTTGCGTGAGATCGGATCTAAAAGAGTTGACTGCCTGCCCCACTTCATACAACATTAAAATTTGTTGTTATCGCATTCATTACTTCACCCTTTCGGTGAAACTGACTTTTTTGTATCTACCTCAATTTTTCGGTCACGGACAGCGCTGATTTTTCGACCACAACCAGAAACGCCGTCGTCGAAACCGGCGCTATAATTTCGGAGAAACGAGCTCATTAACGCTACCGCTTCAACAGTCCCTGCTTCAAAGACCAGCGCTTGTTATTTGCAGCTATGCAGGGAGGAAGGGATAATGCGTTTCATACTGGGCAGCCATGGGTCTGCGTGCAATGGAAAGCTGAAAGGCAAGAGGTGTACGAAGGCAAGAAAAAATTGAACGACACTTTATACATTCCAAAGTGTGTACGGCGAAAGCGTGTGGCCATTCGACTGACTGTATCATGTCTTTTTTCTTTTACACTATCAGTGGGATAACACACAAACCGAATTTGTGCGTGTATTCTTCAATTATTTGCCGCGAATCGCACCGAGACGCGAGACTAATCTTCCTCCGTTCGCATGCGTTCGTATTTTCTCGCGCTTTGCGCGTCGTACAAACGCCATCCGCGTTCCAGCGCTTTAATTGACGGACCCTTTGTAAATTCCAAAGTTTGTTCCACGAACGCCTGTGTCCATTGAGACGGCGTCGGTCAGAATCATTCCAAACGCTTGGCACAGCGACGCTACGCAAGCAAAGCGCGAGCACTGTAGAGTCCGACGCGACCGGCGTCCGTTTGCGCACGCCGGCGGCCACCTGGCTCCGTGCCAGGGCTCGGACGGACGGACGGCACGGACAGACGGATGGATGGACGGACACGGACGGACACGGACGGACGGATGGACATGCACGGATGGACGGACGGACGGACACGGAAGGACGGACAGACGCCGGACGGACGGACGGACGCCGGACGGACGGACGGACGCCGGACGGACGTGATCATGATATATTAAAGGCTTTCGCACTTAAAAAGGTCACAGTTTGAAACGACTATTGAAACGACTATTGATAGTTAGAAATGACTATTGATAAGCTGTAGG
Source organism: Rhipicephalus appendiculatus (assembly GCA_030522465.1). Classification (NCBI taxonomy): domain Eukaryota; kingdom Metazoa; phylum Arthropoda; class Arachnida; order Ixodida; family Ixodidae; genus Rhipicephalus; species Rhipicephalus appendiculatus. The sequence goes on along the minus strand of JALIZH010013354.1, from coordinate 16,345 downwards.
AGCGGCAATCAAGAGACGTTAAGTTGAATGTGACTGAAAAATGTTTATCGAAAAGCATTCGCGGTGATTATGCGCATAAAACTCAACACTTGCTTCGTTACAGTTGGTAGCGTTTTCGCAAAGCCACGACCTTTGCTAGCGTTAACTTGCCGCAAAAGGTGTCCCGCAGCGAACACCAAATCTGACAAGAAATACTTGCGTTGAAGCATGTATTTATGCCGGTGTGTACGACAACCGGTATAACAACAGCACGGCTGCTTACGTGTCATTTATTTTTCTTGATCTTCATTTCGTCGGCTTATGACTTGCTGCCTGCCTTCCGAACGACCAGCAATTTTTATTGAAAATGAAAACGCTTGATCTCACGCGCTGTGTGAAGCAATGGTACCATGCACTTTATTTTTTGAACATACGAAACGCAAACAAGGTCGGAGGTAGAAAGTACTTCCTCATTGACAGGGCGAATGTGTGCGCCATCGAATATACGTCGAGCAAGCGTTTCTGCGCAAATGCGAACATGAATCATACGCATGCGCCAAAAGCGGATGAACCTCAATTACATGCAAGCGCACAGTAGCCATTCCCAACCTGCTCTGATCATTAACTTCGGGCTGATGGAAGAGGTGAAATCGTAACACGGCGCGTTCGTCAGAAAACAGCAGACGACGCGCCTTTGTGTGCCATATTGGAAAAGTAGTCTGCTGCAAAAGGACGGTGTGTATTAATCGCAAACAAGATCCAGTTACTCTGTATTCGAAAACAGAGCAGCAGAACAAAAACTAGCGTCAGGTACGCGTAATCACGAACACTTTAGTAAAAGTAAATTAAACTAAAGAGTAATACAGGAAACTGGAAATGAATGAATTAACTACGCTTTGCTGCGCTATTTAAATAAGAGCCCCTGACTTGTCGCTCTTAATTAAATAGCACGATTCCATGGGAAATGAGGGAATCGGTGCATTGGTGTCGTTTGCAAATAAGCTATTTATTTGCTTTATTGTTTGTTTACGAGTTCTGTGTCAAAGCGTTAGGTTTCAAAAACCGTTCTTATGAATTCGTAGAAGGATGCACATTCGGGCTAGTTGGTGATCGTACGACTCGGCAAGAAACAAGATATACGAGCATTCTTTATAAAATCAAAGATCGCTTTTAGGAAGAAGTAATTGAGGCTTGGGATATTAACACTTTGGCAAAGCATTGAATCAGCCAAGCCTCAGTATTCCTCCATGCTAAAGAGCTTGTGCACCTTAACAGCTCATAGCTTTTAACAAAAAGTCACATGTGCTCGATTCCACGAAAGATCACAAATGGACGTATATTTGATGTCTCCGATTTTCCTGCTAATTTTGTATATCATGCTCTTATGACCCAATAACGCCAAATGCGAAAATGTTTTCAAATAAAAAAAAAATTGGATTAAGGAAAAATGCACAAGCGTCGCCGGCTGACGACAACCATTTTACAAAGAGTGCGTTTGCGTGCATTCGCGACCATGCTAACAGCGATGCAAGCTAAATATTACAAACATCTTTCTTCGCAGCACAAAAAGAACTACACGAGGAATTGCTCATATGATATTGTCGAATTCTGAACAACTCATGTACTTTTGAAAATTCTCTAAAAAACGCTGCGTTTTTCAAACGCGGTTGATTTCGGGATGCAATGGCTGCTTAAATGAGATTCATGGAACGCCTGAGAAGTCAATCCAATTTCGTTGTGCCCTTGCCAACAAACATACAGGTGCTACGAACACGGGCACGCAAACAAGACAGTATAACATGCGCCCAGAGAGAGTGCACACTTCTGCACCCACATCAGCAGACGTTTTCAAACACGGATAGAGGAGGAGGGCTAATGTAATTTATAAACACATTATGCACCCACGTCAGAATAATGTATTGTTGGTGTTTACACGTATCACCATCGAATTCACAACTTAGATTCTGAAGCAGTGTGAATATACTGGCAACCTTAAGCTAACTTGCGCGAAGTATGCTTTTTTAATTTCGCGCACCCTAAAGTAGGAAAAAATTCAACAGGGCAGTTAACATAGCAGGGGTTAAATAATATGGAGTTGCTGAAAGAATGTTACCACTTTTCCATTGAATTTTTTTCGTTAGAGTAACTATAAAGGTCAGTTAACCATCTTTGTTAATTACCAAGCTTATCGGATTGGCAGTTATCGTAGAAGTATTCAGACATTTAAGAACAAGTGGAACGACTATTGCACTGGGGATTTATCGCTAGAATCACTAATTCAAAAACCTTCATTCAGCAACCTTTATTAATTACCTAGCTTGGCGGATGGGAAAAATATCCTGACGTGGTGCGTACGGCTAAGAGCAATGCAGGACTATTTTTACACGCGTAGGACATTTGTTTGTTCTTCTGGTACTAGGCGTAAGTTAAATGAAACACCGTGTATTTAAGGGTAAAACGAAGCACATCATCGTGGTTGTTTGTTCAACTTCGGAAAGCGAAAAGTGAGCCTCAACGTCGGCGTTAACATTAACGTCCTAAGTAATCACGTGATCACAGATGACGCCATGAATGTCTTCAAAAATTAAATAAACAGTAAATAGAGAAAGTGAATGCACCCGGAAAGCACATTTAAAAGGACACTAAAGTGAAACAATGAAATGGTTTAGATTGATAGGTTGTACTCTAAGAACTCTATCATCGTTAATTTCATCATCAGATGTTCATTAATGAATGATAAAATCAAGGTGAAAGCTTTATCACTGAAGTTTGTGCCGAAATCACCGCATAAGGCGTCACGAATTAGAAAATGTATTTTCTTATTACAGTGGCAGTAGGTCAACAAAATTTTCTGAAGCTCGCTATGTTAAGTCTATGGCCGTCCACAGAGCTCAATACACTTCATTTTTACAGATTAGGAGCTATGTAGGACCTAGTAAATGCCGTCAGCATGAATGGTGTCACCACGTTTGCTGAGGAAAATCAAAGGTGGTGTCGTCCACCGCATTTTATTTTTTCGTGCTTTCTAGCTTACCTAGCGTCTTCCCGCGACAAGCGTGATAATAGGGGCTTTTATCTTGAACGTATACATCTTTACGTTACCGTGTTACCGGATACCGGAAGGAATGTGCGCATGCGCGGGCCTTTACGGAACGTAGACTTTTACGGAACGTAACTCGCCGGATAGGCTTTACGTTTTCGGCCCTGTCTCGCAAATCCACCTTCGTTCGTGGCTACTCGCGATATCCGCTTTGAGGGCACTCCAACCGCCGAATCGAAATAAGTCGAAGTGCGAGCGATCACCTTAATTGTTTCAGCAGGATTGCCGAAACTAGTGTGACCGAGCATGCCGAAGCCGTAAACGTGACAGGCCTAAGGCCCTGACATGCCTGACATGCTGGATAGGTGGCACCATCTAGCGGGGCTAAGATGAACCAAGCAAGCGCAGAATTGGTATTGGAGAAACATCGTGCATTCTACTTCTGACGTGAATGCTTTGCAGTGACATAATTACCAATGAGTTGCCTTTTTAATCATTTTTTTCCCTCAAATACACTAGGTGAAAACAAACGTGTCCATGACTGTGGTTGCACAAATCGTCACAAGATGTCGACACCATCGTCCGGTAACCCCGGTAACTCGATATTTTGATGCTTTTTATCGTACGTTGGCATACTTTACACGCTAAAAAACCTCTTTCGTGATTTTGCCGCAGTGGTGATTCAATCTTATCTAAATTAAATATAGTTTAAATACAGTTATCATCACAACTTAGTGGTTTGCGCAAACGTAAAGGTGTACGTTTACGTTCGTACGTAAACGTTTACGTACGGGAGCTAGAACTCACCTAAAACATGCGTTCCGGTAACACGGTAAACGCAATCCGGTATTCCGGTAACACGGTAACGTTAAAAAAGTATACATACGAGCTAAAAGTCCCTAATCTTGGAATTGCAAAACACTAATTTAGCAACATGAGAAAAAAATAGTTTTTTTTAAGGTCCCTTTAACTGTCCCGCATATCGGCAGTCTGGGGAGTTACGTAAGCAGCAAAGAGCTAAGCCATTCGTAGGCGATCTAGTTCGCGATGGAGACAGCAAAAAAGAGGGGCAGAGTATCGCAGCGCCAGTGCTTGCGGCATTTGGAAACCACCGCTCTACTTACCATCATTCTTCTTCAATTCTCGACACGACGTGCGAAGAGCTAGAGGGTAACGCTACACTGCCACTGTGAGGATCTTGCAAGCGCTACACTGCCATTTCCACGAAGGGGCAACATCGTTAACGGGGTAACAACCAGTGGCTACGCAAACACGCGCGTTCGGAAAAAGTCTTGCGCAGAAAACGAAAGCGGAATGAGAAACCAGAAAGTGGAAAAAAAATACCTACGAAAACCGCCGTGCGTCGAACGAAAATCCGCCGATCGAGATAGGATGGCGACGAGCCGAGAAATCGCAAGGTCGTTACGCCACGAAATAAGCCCACACGGAGCTAGGTGCTACTTCTGCACACAGAATGCCAACAGAATCAGAGAATAAATGTTAACAAGAAATAAACGAATGAAAATGAAAGAATACGCTGTGGAGCTCCCGTTTTCAAACACAGAAAAGGGGCGTAAGGACTGCGCAAAGAGATTTCTCTCTTCGCACCGAAGATGATTGGGCGTAACGTTGCATGTAACAGCAAAAGGTGCCAGGGAACAACGCAAAGAAGAAGAACGGCGAGTCGACCATGAAGGAGCAACATAGCGCAACAATACGTTTGGACAAATCAGGCTCAAACCAAAAAAAAGAAATATACAGCCTTTCTTTTATAACACTTTTTCATTGTTTCGCAATAGCTCCCTTACCCTGCACACCCCTCTGCGAAAACGTTTTGATTATGAACTGAACCTCCTAAGCTTAAACGCTTAAATTTTATGCTGTGGGACAGGCTTCACGAGAAAAAATAAAGAAAAAAATTACGCCATCTCCCGCTAAAGGGAACCATGTGTAGATGCGAAGCAGCGGGCGCTAACGCTTACACTGGCGGCGGCGTTGACGCTGGCGCTCATCGCGGCGTTGCGCAGGAAAGAGAGAGGTGACACGTACAGACATGTTTCAACGCGTACGTTAGGCGCGCGTCAGGCGGCAGCTGCGGGCGCTGCGGCAAGCGCGCGGCAGGCGAGGGAGAGAGTGACGTCAGGCGCGCACTGCGAGGGGAGCGTGACGTCAACGCGCAGCTGCGGCGTGACCTACTTGGCACCGCTCCAACACCTGCGGCGAGGGGAGCGCGTTGCGGCGCGCTCGTACGGACGCACGGAGGGACAGCGTTACACAGGCTAGTCAAAGAGCTGCTTCGCATCTACAAATCCACGCATATCCCCGAAGTGAATGATGATGAGTGGGCGAAGCACGGGGAACGTTCGGTAACCACGAATCGATTCACATACGCACATATGTTTCGACTATAGCAACATTTTTCTAAGCACCATGACAGCGGAGTGAGCGTCTACGACAAAGCTACGTCCTAATGTCCATAATGTCTACGTTGGAATGGCCGACTAGTATAAAGGGTCTGCGCTTCTAGGTGTTTTTTATTGTTCTGTCACAACTATGATTGATATTAGTGTATTTTTAAACCTTCTTCTGTCATATGCTTTGATTGATGGGTGCTTAAATGTTTGTTTTTTATAGTATTGTGGACTTTTATTTTGTTCTGGTTAATAGTGTTTTATTTTGTTCTTGTTAACCTTTTTTTCGGTCATATGCTGTGATTGATCGGTGCCTCTATGTCGATGTTTCTATGGTGCTGTAGCCTTTTACTTTTGTTCTGGTTAACAGCCTTTTATTGTGCTGTCATATACTTCATTGATGTGCACATAAAGTCGGCTTTGTACGCAGATGTTTTCGTTTTTCGTTGTCCAGGTCAGTTTCGGTTTCGGTTTTGTGTCGCGTGACGTACGCCAACAAGGCTAGGTCCTAAGGAGCATCGCCCCTAAAAACGCATGGAGAATCAGGTGAAAACAAAGGTGGCACGTGGCATACCTACCGGCTTCAAAGCCACGAATAAGAATAAACTATGTTGCAAAGACCTAATTATATTCGACAGGCCTAGTAATGATTGAGACACTGCAAAATGGGCTCATCTAATAGAAAATTACAGACATCCTTCAGTGTGCTTCAAACCAGACATTGTGTCCTTACAAGTTGCTTACCATTTGCAGCACGTCCCAATATACCCTAGAGAAGACGCTACGTTGTAATCTAGTGAAAACAGTGACGATATTTTTTCGCATGTGTGACATAGGTCCTTCAGGGGGGCCCTGCAGCACTTTTTCAGCATGGTCAGAAAACGCTGCTGATCGGTAGGCGGGGCTAGAGAACATGCGAGTCAAACATTATAGCGCAGCTCGTGGTCTGGAATTCACAATGAATTCTCAAAGTCACCTTGAAATCACTCCCTCTTTTTTCTGCAGGTGATGCCATATAACCAAATGAGAGCACCATTTACCCAAATTCACGGCCATTGGCTGATTTGAGCATCGTGAGCTGCATAGTTACTGAGGCCGCCGCGAGAGGCCGCCACCTGCCCTGACGCGCTCTCAATCACACAAAAAGTAAGCCGCGTGTTCGACAAAAAAAAAAGAAAAAGTGCTCAAGGCCATGACGCGCGCGTGACGTAACTTCTTTCCCCGTGCCATTCCTTCTCGCTTAGCTTCCAGAGCGCTCGTCGAGAGGAGAGAAAGCAGCGACAGCGTGCGACAAATATCGGCAACTCCACTCGTACTAGACGAATTCTAAAATTTTTTGTAGCGGTGGATTCGTGGCGAGAAATTGCGTCCTTGAAGCCCTTTGATGATTACTTGGACCAGTGTTCTAGAGCCTCTTTAAGGCGTAACGCTTCTTGTGTATGTTGGTATTACAGTATATCGGATGCAAGCCCTTTGCTATGTTTAAATATAACAAACGCATCGTGGTATCTATTGCTGTGTGACCAAGAACCATTGCCAGATATACATGGCACTGAGGCGGAGTTCGGTTTTTTGTAGCAACATAACGAACACATCGCGTGCATGAAAAAAAATTCACATGAAAGACAAGAAAACGGGAACATTATGCGCACCATGCCAGCGTCGACTTATTGAGGCAGAGGTGTTCCTTTAAGAAGGCTGTAAGCCTTAGATGCCTCATCAAACCCGGAATTTGTCAGCGTTCCGCGGCGTCGGGGACGATTATTCCAAAAATGACCAAAATGAGTTGCCGTCACAATGACGTCACAGATGGCCAAACAAAATTTGTGACGTCAATATTACGGCAACATTACGTAACGTGACATAACGTCACAGATCTCATCTCATTGCATCGTAGCTTGGTCAATGGTGGTTCGATCACTGAGGCAATGCTAAACCAGATGACGTGCCTCCAATCTTGGAGGCAGCGCTAAGCCACGTTAGGTGCAGAAAGCTTTTGAAGTGTGGCAGGGCAGCACCACTAGATTGGCTGAGAGGAAAAAGAAGATGGCTTTCGCCTTCGAATGAATGAAAGAATTATTTAATTAATTAATTAAAACTTCGTTCTTGCAAAAAAAATTTCCCGGTGAAGGTGGTGCCCTTAGTAAGGGCCCCTGTGGCCTCTGCTATCTTGCGAGCTCTGTCGATCAGCTTGAGCTGTTCTTCAGGCTTCGAGCACGACAGCGCAGCCTCCCGCTGCTCTGGTGTTGGTGTGTTGCTTTACGAGAAAGTTCGTAGGGGTTAATCGTGGTAGGCTATTTCGGACATTATACACACAAGTCTTAGGTGAATTTACAAGGGACCCTGTGAGTTTTTTCCTCACGTAGACTCTATAACTTCGTGACGTGAAATCATGGGCAATTCAGATAATTCTAAATAATAACAAGATTATCTGGGGTTTTACGACCCAAAACCACGATATGATTATGAGAGATGCCGTTGTGGAAGGCTCCGGAAATTTCGACCATCTGGTGTTCTTTTACGTGCACCGACATCACACAACAGTACACGAGCGTCTAGCCTTTCAGCTCCACCGAAATTCGACCGCCGTGGCAGGAACTGAACCCGCGACCTCCGGGTCAGTAACATAAACACCACAAACACTGCTCCCCCACGGTGGACGAATATATTAAAAGGCAACATCGATATTCGCGAGTGGAAATGTGCAAAGGAAACAGACGAGTAGAAAGAGGACCAGCGCAATACTGTATATTTTTTTTTGTGTGTGTGAAGAGAGTGAGCGAGTGAAACAACTTTATTCTGTCCGGAATAGACGCGAGTAAACGCAACGTCACCGGGCTAGGCCTTGTCTAGAATCACCAGGTTAGACCTGACGGTACTTGAACATAATTTAACTCAAAGCACGACGACGCGGACTCAAGAGAAGAAGGGACAGACACAGCGCTGACTCGCAACTGAATGTTTATTTGGAAAACATGAACGAAAGAAAAGAACACTTCAACCCTCCCACCCATGTGACCTCACTAAAACAGGAAAACGGCAGGTCAGCTGACATCTTGACCAAAGAAAAAAGAAAAGAAACAACCTCATACACCCCACGTGTACTCTCCAACAGCAGAAAAGTTAAGATAACGTGCTGTCTAAGAACCTAACCTCGCTCTCATGTAGGGCTATAGAAGGCACGCTAATGCATTGTTGACCCCTGTTTTTGATATTATATGCTTCAATTATTTCTCGTGTGGTTTGATCTTTGTGTGTCGATAAAACTTTAGCTTCATGAAAGATACACAGCAAACGGGTTTGAGCCTTTTTGGGAGTTTTGGGCCCGGCTCTTAACTTGCATCCTAAAGGTACTACGCAAAACCCCCTACCAAAGGAGGTTTTAGGGGGGGTACGCAAGGCAAGATGGCGGTGCCTGTTGAAGCGACAGCCGTCCACTTCGAATCTTTCTAGCCGTCGGCCTGCATTATTAAACTCATTCATCCCCAAATAATGCTGGTATTTGATTTAGATTTGAGTAATGAGGCTTCGCTAAGCGTATACTGCCGATAAAACAGCTCCGTTTTCGAGATACACAGTCGATTTGCGGTGCACAAGGCTTAACAAGGTTTGTTTACAAAGTAAACGGAGTCAAAAGAGGGAATTTAGGAGGTAACTTTGGTGTTTTTTTAACTCATTTCGGGGGGCTTGAACGGAGATCATTGGAAGTTTTTCTGATTCTTTAGAGAGCTTTTAAAACGCCCCTTTATACGCGGCCCGAGAGAGGGCGAGAAAAAAAAAGGTATTTCAGGCACTATACTAGCGTTTCAGAGACATTTCTTGCAACTATTCATCGCTAGGACATATTAGAAAATGGACAGTGATGTATTCATGCACAAATGTGACATATGTATTCAAGCACGCACGACACAGGAATCGAACTCGCGACCACACGCACTGAAAACAAACATCATATCCATTACACCACAGCGCCACCACTAGCTTGCGTACTTTTTCACGGGGGGTATATATCTACAAAGCGGCTACTAACCTGTCTGCGACACCTCAAACATTTGTTCTCGTAGCATCGGCATGTGTTCGCGCTTTCGCAAGGCCAGTACATAAACTCAGGGGCGTCACGAAGGCCAAGGTCAACACCTTCAGCTTCGAACTAATCGGTTCGTCGTGTCGTGCCGCTAGAAAAAATTGTAAACGTGTGCCCTCTTGAGTACTTCGACGCTGTTTCACTCGCCCGAAATTCGTGGATACCAGCGTAACAAAAGGTATCCTCAGATGGCCGAACATATGTGCATTCCATGGGCGTATGATGTGGAGCTATTTTCGTTTCTGCCGCGAGCTGCACGCGTCCCATGGCAGGGGCGTGTTCTGAGCTGTACGAGACCGCCTGTGTTTCCATTGATGGGGTCTGTGCCTTCCGCCGCACGGAAGCCCCCAGAGACGAGGACGAAACACTGAGCAACACATCTTTATCATTTCAAAACTCTGCCGCGACTGACTGTCAGCGGCCCCTAAGCGCGAGCCGCGAGCCTGCCTGTGTCCATCGTTCTCGTCATCCACCGGCGCGCTCACCGCTACGACTCCCATAGCATATAAAAGTTACTCACGCAGATGCCCACAAGCGTGCGCAGGGTGCCTCTTCAGGTGGAAGGGGGCGAGGGGACGAAGGCTCGTCGCTGCGCCCACCCTCCCTATTAAGTCAATGCACGGGGGGCAGACTTCCCCCCCCCCCCCCCCCCGTGTGCACGCCTATGCAGATGCCCGAGTTACAAGGACATTGTAACGCGCCTACACTACTTGCATTTATTGCGCGCGTGCTCTCGCGAGCCAAACGCAGGTGCAGCAGCGCCTTCAGAGTAGCTGAACGATAATCTACATCCACAATTAGCACTTATTCGCAACTTGCACTTTCGCGGGGCACACAGTGATTCTCTAAATCAAATTCAGTATTTAGTCGCTTTCACACTCGGAGACTACCTACAATCTTACTAATTAACCTTCATTGTTTAACATCACACAACTGCATTAAAGCGAATGCGTAAGCATGCCCCAATGTTAAGTACAACCACCACAAATTAGGGGTGACAGGTCTCCCGTTAAATAAAAAGTTAATGCACATGCACTTCGCCCTTGTGAAAGTCCAAGTGTATGCGGCACTCCTCTTGCACAGATGATGTAGCAAGAATGAAAAAATGTAGTATTGCCGTCTTCTTCAACAAAACAGCTGTGATAAGAATGATAAGAAAAACAGTGTTCGCAATGTTTTATTGGAATCAAAACAGTAGCAGTTCTCATGTCAGTGTAAGCATATGTATATTTCCATCTTTTTGCACAGAACCTACACCCAATACAAAACACTAAGAACGTATACAGTACAGCCCAAGCACTATATATAATTCACAACAGTAAAGCAACATGAAAGTAGTGTGGCAAATCTCATCATAATGCACACTGACATGTGCACTTCACAGTGCTAGTATGTAAACACAATCCAGAGAATGGGATCTACAAGGAACTTGGTGTCAGCCTGCACATGAAGGCAACTAAGCTAGTACATTAAGGCTAGCATTACTTTTAAGAAATATGCAACCAAGCAGGGAGGCATGTTGTAGATTTTAATTGAATTAGTTTGCCCTATGGCATCAAAACATGTCACACATCATCATACAGTTCTGTGTTCTGCAGAAAAGTCCAAAATAGACCTGTGGTGTTGATTGTAGATCCACTTACCACAATTTGTAAAGGCATTCAGCCATGCCAGCAAAATGATAACATTGCATTCATATATGGCTGGCTGCACATACTTACTCACAAATATCTGAAAATGAATGCAGTTTTCCAGAAATATACTTGGGAATTTGTCGCCATTATCACACAACTGCAATATACCAATACTTCTATTATACATAATTACTACAGCTATGTTTACAATATTCCCATGCCAGCCACTGTCATCAGCAACCTAAAAAGTTCTTCATCTTTAATTCCTCACTTCATGGCTTGCGCATAATTACCGCATTGAAAGTTAGTACCACTACCATGGCTACAAAGTCAACTTGAAATTAGGTAATCACATGCCTAAAATTAAAAATTTCCTACAAGTAGTGGCTGGTGGCTTGGCATATTGGATCATAGGGCTTGCTATGCCATGTGGTTGAATAGAATTTGACCAAGAATCTTTAGAGCCTGTAAAGCAGTCAGGAATTGAGTTCATAGTTAAACAGTGAAAACAAAACAGCAACACACATAGAAATAGAAATGAAGGGAACAGGACAACGCAGTACTAGCAACTGAAATTTAACACGTGTATGGCGTTTTTAGTCCCGTTCATACTCATTCTGTGAGTGCATGGTTCTTTATTTTTGTAATTTTTTTTGCACTAAGTGTGTATATCTTTCTGTGGTTTGCATTACACTTCAGGTCCTCGTTAGTGTAGAGTGAGGCACAGGGGAGTGTTCCCACAATACAGTGTCTTGTACACAAACAAGTGCGTGAGCAACTCTTGCAGCTTTGCCAGAAATGTCTTCCTGAAAATAATAGAAAAGAAGTCCATTAAGCTTTCATATCCAGAAATATGAATGTCTTGGCAAAGACTCACACTTGACTATACTATTGCAGACCTTTAAACAGAACACGAAACAATTGCAATAGTGAGATGCTGCTAAGTAGTTTCTAGTGAACTTTTCACTTAAAGTACAGAGGGCAAAAAGTACACAACTGTAATGAAATGCGAAAGAGCACCAGAAGTGTACTTTTGTCCTGTGTACCATCATTCGAGTAGTTTTAGCTGTCAGTGAAGTTAGCATTGTAGTGTAAAGGGGTGCAAATTTTAGTATGATTAACCTTGGAGTTAAACGAATTTCAATGGAGGCGTGACTGCTTGAGGCCCAGGTACTTAGCTTTAGGTGCGTGTTAAAGAGCCCCAGGTGGTCTATCTTTCCGAAGCCCTCCACTATGGCGCCTCTCATAATCGTGTGGTGGCTTTGGGATGTTACGCACCAACAGTTATTATCACTTACAACACATGGAACACTAGCTTCTTCATCAACCACAGCTGTTCTGTTGTTCTGTTTAGGACTGAAGATTGGGCGACTTGGTATTGATTCATGGCAAAATTAAACAGTTCACTTGTGTGGACGACAATAGAAGACGTGGACAAAGTACCAGCCTGTTTACCTTGTCAGAAATTGTGTCAACAGTCAGAATACTGTGTGCTGATCATAAACACTATGGCAACAAAAAGTAAAACAAAATAACCAGAGGGAAGGAACAAGGTGATTCAACAACGAGGTTCAACAGATTCAACTGACTTATATCAATGTGATTAAATTAGCCTTGCACAAGTGACACATCTCCTAAATTCCATAAATATGAACATGTAACCTTGGCAAGCTCTAGTGCTGATATGTGACAAATGAAGTGACCATACCATAAAATGCATGTGCTTCAGCAAACACACTGTAATTAAGCACATGTCTTACACATCATATGGCCATCATAATCTGTCATTAACATGACTTATTCTTTCTAGCTAAATGTATACAAGCTCATGATGTCAATGCGCCTTGATATGCAATTTAACTTTTTGTGTTGGAGACGGACAAAGTGCACAATGCAAAATTTTCGTCAAAAAGTATTCTTACTTGCTCATAATCTGCGCATGAGAACAGAATAAATAGAAAACAAATCTGGCCTTAATGCATGTGTTACCACATGACCGCGTGATAACAGCAGTCTTTTTTTTTTTTGTTGCTTAAGTGTATACTCCCTGGAAGCACTGCTTCATTCATGCTTTATCGCAAGCAAGGAAATTATGTCGTACAAACATTCAGTTTTAAGGTGCACTCGCTTGAGTTGGCTGGCCACGCCAAGCGGTCAGCCAATTCGAAACACGTATCACACATCGTTGTTATGCATAGCTCGGCACACTCACTCATGAGTGCACTCAACTCACACTCACTCACACTCATTTGAACGTGGTGAGTTGAGTATGAGTGAGTACTCATGCGTGTGAGTGGACGTGAGTGTGAACGTGAGTGAGAACTTTGAGTGTGAGTGGTCGTGAGTGTGAACGTGAGTGAGTGCGAAGGCTGAAAAAAATTGTGGTGAGTGAGTTTGAGTGAGTACTCCCTTAAGGTGCCGACCTATGGAGCTCGGCACACTCACTCATGAGTGCACTCAACTCACACTCACTCACACTCATTTGAACGTGGTGAGTTGAGTATGAGTGAGTACTCATTAGTGTGAGTGGACGTGAGTGTGAACGTGAGTGAGTACTCATGAGTGTGAGTGGAGGTGAACGTGAGTGAGTACTCATGAGTGTGAGTGGACGTGAGTGTGAACGTGAGTGAGTGCGAAGGCTGAAAAAATTGTGGTGAGTGAGTTTGAGTGAGTACTCCCTTAAAATGCCGACCTATGTAATGTTACGTGAGCTTAATGACCTTTCTCTTTTCGCTTTTCATTGCACTTTTGACGCGACGGAATGTGCAGAAGAGCACCTACTGCTGCCCAAGCGACAAGGTCGCGCAAACAGAGGAAACATAAGTATTACGTACCATTTGTGTTCCTGAATGTGCCGCGAACGCGGCGCGCCCTTCAGCTGCTGCTCGCTTGAGTCACCTGGCCATTGCCACACCATTGCACACGCAGTGTATGTTGCACTGTCGTCAAACCACACATTTCACGTCCAGCGACGAGAACACAGTATGGCTGCCGGCATGAAATGTGCACACATGATCGACGCATAGCAGGGTAGTTGAAAGGCGTCCTTCACAAAACCGACGTTATCCCATGACGGCTTCGCTTCGCTATCACTCACGCACGCCGCTGGGGCCAGCCTGCGGTAGCACCCGCTGTCATTTCGGAACTTCTCGCGTTTCTCGCGACTCTCTTGCGTTTCTTTCTTTTTGCTTTCTTTTTTCCCCTCGCGCGCGCATGCGTGCGATGGTTGTTCCGCTCTTATCGCCGCCGTTCGAAGGTCAAAGGCGCTTCGTTCCTTTCAGAGCAGCCGCTTGAGGAGAGTCGCGTTTTTTCTTTCGTTTCTCTTTTTCTCTTTTTTCGCCGGGTTCTCTCAACACCGGATCTTATTCCGTGCGTTGAGGCACACCGCCTGTGCCCAATTCGTCATCCAAAAGGGTATACTGACTGAGCATGCGGTGCCGATAGGCCACATCGAGGGTGTACACGCTCCTACTTTTAGTTTAACTTCGATTTGATGGTAAAACAACATAAGCGAAGTCATTCTGTGGTCGAAATGCATCGTGAACCCGAGCCCAGCGGTAGTGTGCATTCCGTACAACAATGTGCATCAGTCGACGAGACGAAGAAATCGTTGATTAGCACGTTCATGAATTTATTAAGCACTTTGAGAAACACTTCTTTCGCCCGCGCAGTTGCATACATGCACGCCTGCACTGAAGGCACTATAGCTTCGGATAAAATAAATGGAAGATATGCCCGAGAAAGTGAAATAGGAGTTTTCTGTCCTTGAACTCCATTTGACAAAATGGCGTCAGATCGTGAATTTACCTCCTTTCTTCCACCTTTTATCCCCATAATTTCTCAAGGAAGTAAAATTGAGGACGCAGAACTTTATTACACCGATCTTAATACTCCCTAAGGGAGTACGGTCCCAAGTGAAGGTAGTATTAAGCCCTTAAAACGCCCAATTCAGCTAGTTTGCGTTTACAGTGTAGGAGCGCAACTACACAGCGCAGCATGTTGGGACACATGCGAGTATGCATTTCCTTGCAAAGAACGCCTGTGTTCCAACAACCTAATGTTGATGCACCTACTTGTTTGGCCTATATATACACGACCGCAGGAAAACGGTAAAAGATAGACGACACCCTTCCTACATTGTACAAAAGGAGTCACGTGTACGGCCCCGCCGCCCTCTTCAGTTAAATTATGTTCAGTTAAATTATGCTGAAGTGCGGTTACCAACTGGCCCAGCTTTCAGTCCTTCTATAGACCTGACGGCCCTCGCGCGGGCTCTCTGCATGGCCAGAATTTGAGAGGTCTGGTCCTGGGCCTTAATGAGTTCCTTCATTTCCTCTTGGGTGAAAGCGGAACCTGGCCGGGGCGCAGCCCCACAGAACATGCTCGAAGTCCGCATAACCACCACACAAGGGACAGTCCGGGCTTCGGAACCATTCGGGGTACATTGTGGGCAGTTCCGCAGGGCTAGGGTAAGTCCTTGTTTGTAGGAGTCGGCGAGTGGCAGCTTGGGCGCTGTGCAACGAGGAGCTTGGCAGCGGCAGCAGTATTCTTGAGAGATAATGGTGCTTGCCTTAATGGTGTAGATAATGGTGGTTTGCACGAGCATAGATCATTAGGTCGCCTAGGAGATGACGCGTTACCCGGCGCATGGTAAGACAAACGGTCAATGTCGCTTGCGTCCGCAAATCTGTAAAATCCATTTCCCAAGTATCGCGAGGCCTTGCCTTCTCTAGGAACAAACCTCAAGGCGACTGTGTGATGGATAGCCCTGTCAAAACGCACCAGAGCTATCACACTCACAGGGCTCCAATGGCAGCGTCGATTAGAAGTGCAAGAAACGGGCCCGCGACGTTGGTTGATGCATTCGAACAAGGACTCCAGCGTGTGCGCTATCCAGCTCACCCATGGCGACTTCCCGGGCAAGAAGACGAGACACACAGTTCGTGCGAAAATGGCATTTCGATCACGCGCCAACAAAAGCGCTCGAAAGCAAGGCCTCGCGCTCCAAGGACTCCGTAAGAACAAGCTCGTTCTGTGTGCTGGATTTCTCTCGGAGCCCTGCAGGGAAATACAGCGTAATATGCGACGACTACTCTGATCAAGAATCGAAGAAAAATGCAAAATAGAAGGTTCGTGCCGAAAGCTGGGTTGATAAATGGATTGCACGACGCTTTCCTGCGACGTTGCAGACACCTTT
>JALIZH010013353.1:40000-64076 GCA_030522465.1 Rhipicephalus appendiculatus | reverse complement strand
ACCCGAGAAGCGATTACCGATCGCACCCACCCTATTTGCTCTTCTTGCCAAGGATCACTCTCTTTCCTCCTGACCAGTATACCTCAGTAGCCCCTATGAGTCCCTTCATTTTGTACAACACATGAACAGTACTGCAGGAATCGGCCTAGCATAAACATAATTGCAAATCTGAATGACACCGATGACAGATTTGCTTTGTCTGCGTAACTCAATGCACAGTTAGTCGGACTAGTTTGCCGCCCCTCCATTCTGTGTCGGCTTGGTGTAGTAACCCATTGTACTGATGGTAATTTTTCAAGGAAGTATAGTTCCCTTCATTGCCCAGGCTCACTTTATGCTTCCCAGTAGTGCGGTCACGATAAGCACCAGAAGGATGTTCAGTATTTTTTCAGAATCTATTTTACTTTAATGTTCACCATCTGATCACTTCCCTTACAATGACAATTCCTGTCATATTGTCTACGAAATCCCTCAGCCGCTATCTGATGTCAACATTTGCTTAGCTCCTGAAAGTTTGGGCCCATGACATGCACATTAAAACACGTACTGGATATGGCTTTCTATATGATGCATTTGAATACCTCACACGAATACAGAGCATGAAGTCACAACCACACTACTCTGCAAAAGGAAATGAGGTGGAACGTTCCGTTGAACGACTCCAAAAGCACTCATGCAGGCTGCCACGGTGGCGTTACAGTACCGATTTGCAAGATTTTTGTATTGGTAGCAGTGCAGTCCACACATAGCACGACATCAAACCTATAAGAAGGAAATGCTCAGGCAAGAAATTGCTTGCTATCAAGATAAAACACCAATTATGCAACTATGGGGAGACAAAAGCGGTCAGATTACCTCTCATTAGGCGGCTTCCATTATTTGGCTCTTGATAATCTGACACTTCACAAAAGATACATGTTGTGATGTATTGCAGCATGCAATGCGTGTTTTGTATAAGTTGTCTCACGGAAAAGTTCAGTATTTCACTAACATGAAAAACAAGCCATACGATACCAGCAAAACAAGTACATAGCAGTTATTGCCCTACGGCGCAACAAGTGAAGTCTTCCATTGCATTTTTAGTGCTATGTCTTGTTTTCCGTACAATTAAAGACGCTGCTTCTCAATCAAGTAGATACCACCATCAGGAGGCGTCCAGGCCATATTGCTCCATTACATGCCTACCATGTCTACCAATTTGACATGTACACATACTATAAAGCATTATGGATGTTATGAAACTGTAGGGCGGAGTGGCTTAATGACAAATATGTCTGTGTCATTGCGACGCGCATTGTTTATTGTGCTGCGCTGCATGTTGCATTTTTACAGCACACAGGTGAAGGGCTTTTGTATAGGGCTTATATTTACAGAAGTAAACAATTGACGTTGCAAACGTGCAAATAATTCAGATCTGTCATGCCCTGTCGTCATGTACACATACATAGCTACGCGTTGCAATGTTGTGTGGACAGAAGGTACGTGTGATTGCAGCAATGGATTACGTGTACAACGAGAATGCGACCACACAATAAATCGCTGTGACGAAAAAAAATACCAAAGCATGAGCAGGTGAATGCTTCAACCACAAACTTCCTTGAACAGTTCGAACACTTGGAAACAGTAAACAGTTGAAACCTGAGCTATGGCTTTTATGAACAACCAATATATCGTTAAAAATAGCGTAAATCACCGTTAAAAAGCACTGCTAATAACTGATAACACAGGGGGATGCACGTGTACATGAAACTGCATGACCTGCATGTCATGTACAACATGATTTACATGCCACGCTTATGGCGCGCTGACGGCCGTTTCGCTAGCTTGATATACACCAAATTTGGTATTGAGCGACGTGATTGTATGGCGAGCATAGATGACAAGTGGTAACATGGAAATGATGACATATCATGTGCAACATGATTTGCATGCCACGCTCATGACACTCTCGGGACCGTTTCGCTAGCTTGATATACACCAAATTTGGTATTGAGTGACGTGACTGTGTGAAGAGCATAAATGACAAGTGGTAATATGGAAATCACGACATGTCATGCGCACCATGACTTGCATGCCGCGCTCATCGCGCGCTCACGACCGTTTCGCTAGCCTGGTTTATACCAGCATTGCTATTGCGGGATGTGACTGTATAACGAACTAAGTGGCCGTGGTAACATGAAAATATTGGCATGCATACAGTGGCGTAAATCATGGGGGGGGTCAGGGGTGTGCTGACCCCCCCTGTGTTCAGGCTGGGGGGACACCCCATGCAAGTGTCCCCCCCTCGAGACATCTTCCAAATGTCATATTTGAATTTCTTGACAGTCAAGGCAACGCACTCTCCGTAAGATCAACTCTGAAATCTGAAACACTTTCATTGAACACGATAGAAACTAAGGACTTCTAGCCGGTAAACACGATGGGGAATACCTTTATGCGCTAGCACAAAGGTGGTACAACAATTATTGCATAATTTAACCTGAATGACGCAGCTGCAAAAAATGCTAGCGCCTGCCTACGAGTTGCTATTAGAAACTTCGCCATTCGATGTCGTTTACTATTGGATACTCAGTGGTATTTTTTCTGACCAGGTGCCGATGGCGATGCTTGTTTTATAATAATAATAATAATAATAATAATAATAATAATAATAATAATAATAATAATAATAATAATAGTAATAATAATAATAATTATTATTATTATCATTATTATTATTAGTAGTAGTAGTAGTATTATATGTGAATGCATAATTTTAATTTTATATGATTGAAAATAAAGCATATATATAAAAACAAAATGGCTGCCACTGCAAGATGTGTGTCCCCCCTTGTGGTCTTTATAGATTTACGCCACTGCATGCATGTCATCTACAATGTCATTTACATGCCACGCGCATGGCGTGCTTGCGTCCAGTTCGCTAGCTTGATATACACCATAATTGGTTTTGCGCGACGTGACTGTATGAGAACACAAATGACAGGAACTAACATGTAAATCATCACATGCATATTATGTACAGCATGATTTGTTCCTTGCTGGCTGCTTTGCATTACATCGATTCCCACAGTGCGTGGGATCTCCCGCTATTTTATACTTAGCTTGTCACCGGCTATAGTTGGGCGGATATGCAGCAGGGAAACCGCAGGGAAACAAACTTGCGGATTATTAAAAGGGCTTATTGATTGGTACAAGACAAAAACCATGCCATATACGAGACGACATACATGACCTGGTCGGGGTGCTCTAGCGGCTGCTTTATTAACTTAAGATTATGCCATGTACGTCATAGCATACATGACCCTGTCGTGGTGTCTAGCGCCTGCTTTATAAAATTGTCATGGAATGACAAGACCATATGACGAACATAAATGACTGGTGATAACACGAAAATCTTGTCATGCATGTCATGCACGTTATGCCATACCTGACCCAGTCAGGTGCTACAGCGGCGGTTTTATTCAGTTGATGTGTAACAAAATTGCTTAGCTCGTGCTTAGCTTCGCGCCGCTTTTGCAAGGTATATGTAAACTGGTAGCGTAACTTCCATAGAAGGCCATCTATCAAATAGTAGGGGGGCTCGTTGCCACCGTCACCATGTACGTATCGCCGGGACAACTAACAGCAAGCAAAAAAAATATAAAAAGATATGACGTCACAACCGGAAGCGGTAGTGATGTCGCGCACTTGCGCTACATGGCGCGAAATGGAACTCTTTCATAATTCTTGACTTGTTACAAGGTTTGATAACCACGCGATTTTATTGCGCCTTTATGGCTCGCCAATTGCGTGTGTGAGAGAATAGGAAGATCAACAGGATTGAGGAAGCAAGGTGGTTTTATTAGCCAAAAAGTGTACTTGCACTATACACCAAATACTTTGCAGATCAAGAAATTATGATACATCGGTTCATGAGCACAACTGCACAATAGTTCGAAAGCACGAGTTGCCAAGTCATGTAAAACCCCTGTAGCAAGACAGCAGCCTTCAGATTATCAGTTTGGCAACCTTAGAGTACAGCGTTTCTGTGCTTAGCGTGTCGCATTCACCGTCGCGAAAGGCGAGGGCCACGCCGGCCGGTGCGCCATCGAAAGCAGTCTGCAGTCATAGGACCGGTTATCTACACATTCTATGATCTAGTTCAGCTCTGAAATGTCACGCCCGTAAACAACACATAAGCAAATAAATAACCTACCAAAGGCACGCACGAAACCGCCTCGCATAAGTGAGCGATCGCACGTTGAGCCGACGATGCGCAGAACTGAACACAAGCCCATAGCAGACTGCCTCTATACATCCCCCCATGCATGGCGCTCTTCCGAAAAATGAGGCAATCAACTACTTAGCCAAGTGTCATATAAACTGTAAATTCCTAGTTTACTTTGGCAGATATAAAATTACGAGTATTTAAGAAAAAAGTCACAACTTTGCCGCAAGGTATAAGCAATGACTGCGATAGACACAACTTGGGATTTCACGCGAAGAACACCAACAGATCAAAATTTGGAGCGCCCTGCACGAGCTCAAAGAGAGAGAGAGAGAACAACTTTATTTGAGGACGCACGAAAAGAACAAAGACAGGACGAGCGCGAACTAACAACGTTCACCGCTCGACACTTAACGCTCTGGTCAAACACAAAGGGCGCACCAAACATACGCACAGGTATACACAGGACGAGCGCGAACTAACAAGTATCGCAGTTGTGACTTCACAGTGTTTGAACAGCGCGCTTGTCTCGCGAACGGGGTGACGGGGCCTCTGCAGCGAGCGATGTGACTTTTGTGCGCTCTGTAACCTAAACGCAATCTTTCCGGCGAAAGCACACGACGTAAAAGCGCCCCCATCCCCCCATTCCAAGATAAGCGCGCGCGCGGGCTCAGCGGCGCGGGCTACTACGCCGCGATGGCAAAGATCAGGTTGATGAGCCAATGCATCGCAAGGAGTGGCGCCCTGCGCGCACTTAGCGCCATCTCGCTAGTTTGCTGGTAAGGCATCGAACACGCTGATATTCCATTATGACATGTCTTCCATTATGACACGTCTTCACACGTCAGTGTCCATGGCTCGACTGCCGAGCTCGTCGCACTTCCACGCAGAGACGAACCCCGGAATCTGAAACACACTGTGGCCGACTGTTTGCCTGGTTTCCGCTAAGCGCGTTAGTACGTCGCTCACACCAGCATATTCGCCTCCATCAAAAATGTGGCCGCCGTGGCCGGGATTCGATCCCGCGACCTTCGGGTAAGCAGTCGAGCACCATAACCACTAGACCACCCTGCCGGGTCATACTCAGTCGTCTAAATGACTAGCATTTTCAACTTCCTCGAAATCGGCATCTTAGGATTAGCCTAAACCGTATTACAACGCGATATTACATACGTCAGCGCGATTTCCCGCCCGAGAGGACGCCTGCATAGAGTACTTTTGCAAAGCAGTTTCAAGCGCGTGCGTGGCTATGTGGTAGAATACCCGACTGTCACGCAAGTTGCTTGGGCTGAAACCTTGGTCAAACCCCGCTTTTTTCTCCCTGTGTGCGATAGCTATTACAGACGGCGGTGGCGGCGGCTTTCAAAAAATACGCCACCAAAATGCGGTTGTGACCTCATAACAGCTTGCACTGTAAAACAGATTTGAGGCCAATTTGAAAGTGATACATTTAAAGCGGAAAGTTGGGCTAGTTGGTATCGTGAATAATATGACATGTTTACAAGCGAAAAAAGACGTGGACGAGAAGAAGGAATACAGGACAACTACAACGCTAGTTGTCCTGTATTCCTGTACCCTGTGCCCTGTATTCCTGTAGTCCCATAATTTGAAAGGCATGTTTTCTATCTATGAACAGCATTTTTCAATAGATAGCTTGCAGTGACGTCATTGAAACCGCCATGTTAGTGTACCAGCATGTGCGGGACGCGAGCTTTGTAATGTTGTGAAGTTTGGGTCTTGTTGTTCTACCCGTCTTCTTATTCTTAAAAAAAATTGTGGCAGATCCCACGTAAAGTGGAAATCGATGTCATGCGAAGCATGCGGCGAGAATGTGGCTGAGGCGTAATTTTTTATTGAGTAAAACGTTACGAAATCACGCTAAAAATACGTACAAATGTTACAAGGACGCATACATGTTCAAGAGTCGTCGCATGTGTGATATAACCAGCTGTTTACAGTTACGCGACGATCCCAACAGCGCACATGGGCTTTTCCAACAGAAGTTAAAAAAACACCAAGTGGGAGTGAGTTATGACAATGTCACGCACACTTTTGCCTTAAGGTTAATCACATTGAATATTATGCGGCATCTCTTGTCAAAACGAAGAGGCAGGCATCAAACGGTTGTCGAAATCGAGAATTCTTTCACGTCTTGCTTCGTAGAAAGAACGGTTCAATAATGAAATTTATCGCAATGCTTCAATATGTGCTAATTTAGCTGGCGCTACAAAAAGTGCTTCGGCTAACGCTTGTCATCATAGCATCAAGCATGCGATGAACGTCATATATTTGGTCTTCACTGTTTTCCCAAAATTATGCCACGTCATGCAATAAACGAGCCGCACGAACTGTCTTGGTTCGGCGCCATCCTTTTTGCCGCACGAACTGGTGACGGACGCCTGCTGGGACTGGTTCACAGGCCTCCTTCTCTCCCATCTGGCCCCTCCCGTTTCTTAAAAAAATGGAAATAAAGTTTATTCACTCACTCAGACCACCAGATCGTTACGCTCGTTGTCTTTAAGCACAGGCTACACGGTTTTTAAAGCAGTGACGTATTGTCACGTGACAGTGACCACGCATATAAATGATCCGGGCATCATGTGTTTGTAGCTGACGTCGTTCAGTACCGGCGTGGCAACACCGCTCAAGATAGTGCTCAAGATAGTTGCAGGCAAAGCGGCGTGCCCAGCGTGAACTGCTAGTTGAGGATCGCAAGACCGGTATCCTTTACGGCCACGCCCACCAGACTGATTTGCCACACTCCAGTGCCAGAACACTGAAGCCGAGCTGTCTGCATTAAACTGCGGGACTTCGTGCGTGAAGACAATGGGTTGCCTGTTTTCGTGTTGCGAGATTACGGTAGACCAGTGCGAAAACACCGAGCTGTACGGGGTGATGCCACGACCAGGGGCCGTGCACAATTACCTGTCCACGTCCATCGACAGTATGCCCCTCCTTCCGCCGCTCGGGCGATCAGCACGTCGAGGGATTCCTACGCCCAACCAGCCATCCGGAGATTCGAGCCCGAGTGGGAGCCGCTCTCCGGCGAGACCCAGCCAAGTGCCCCGGTCGCCGCAGCGGCTGTCGCCGAAGCGACGGTCACCGCGGCGGCTGCCACCTTCCGCCGCGATTCCCATTCGCAACCCTGAAGAGCCAGGACCATCTCAGGCATCAGTCGCAGGATCGCCGCAGCTCCACTCTCCGTTGAGCCCGAGTAATTACTCCAAGTCGGAACTAGTACAACTGGCACTGCTACGGCAGATTGAGGTGTCCCCGCAAGGTGTGGTGTTTACCGTGCCGAGAATGGGGACCATATTTGAGGAGTCCACGGAAACTGAGCAGGACTCTGCTGTTGGATGTCGCACCAGCCAGAACGAGACTGCTGGAAGTGGTCAGGAGACCATTTTTCCGCTGTTTGGCGAGGAGACCAGATTAGATGCCCCAGACGAGGCCTAAAGGCGTGGACGGTGGTGGTGGATGCGCGTGCGCTTGAGTCCGTTGAAATTGTGAGGTTGGTATCGCTTTGACCCGACAAAGCCCGGCCCCTTGTGAAAGATGTGCGTCGCGCTGCCTTTCTTTTGAACAGATTTAAAGTCACAATCTTATAATTTAGGACAGCTCTTTCTAATATGCTGCGTCCTGTGCAGGAAGTACGGTCCAGTGCATCGATTGTAGAAAACAACGAAGCTGTGTGTAGTCGTTGTCAAGGGGACTCGTGTATAGAAAAAAGGAATTTAAGAAAGTGTTTAATCTAGCTGTAGTTTCAATGTTTCAGTGAGCACATTGAAGGAATAGCAGTTTTCGCTCCAAGTAATTGTGGATGTTAAATGAATATGCGAAACGGACTTTCACGAATCGTAAGCGCCTCAAGTTGAGAAGCCCTCAAGTTGAGAAGGTATACTGTGTTTAGTGTTTCATTGGAGTGCATAACGATGACATCTTTGCTTCTATTTTAAAACGCTCTGAAGCTCTAATACGAGCTACTATAATGCAGCTGCTTTTTAAGGTGTTCCTTGTTTTTGCGCAAAGTAGTGTGGCTTTTATTTATTCTGGTCCCCTGCATTATTGTTCTTGCAGTTACACTTTGGACAAAATCTGTTGATCGACAGATTGCCTATATAGCGTAGATTTTATGCGTCTTGTGCTTTTTATCATAAATGACAACTCCATTGAAGATCAAGAAGCAGCTCGAATACAAATTGAATTGAGTGTGTGCAGACATAGCATAGTATTTTGTTTGAAATTGTATTCTGCGCGAGAACGTCTGTACTGTTTTTACGATTATATTCGCACTTGGCTTATCAAGCTTCATGGAATGAAGCTTTTCTAATTTGATTTACTAATAACAGTTTGAGCATTTATCATCAGCCTGTTTCATCTGCTCTCAAGGACGAAGGCCTCGCCCAATGATCTCCAATTATGCTGTCTTGTGCGCGTCGATGTCACTTTATTTTCATTCTATAGGCTAACTTGGCTGGCGCTTCAAAAAAGTGCTACAGCTAATGCCAGTCATGTTAGTATCAAAAATGCGATGAATGACATTTATTTTGTATTCACTGTCTTTCTAAAATTACGTCAGGACATGTAATGAAGAAGCCGTACGAACTGCCTTATTTCGGCGCCATCTTTTATGCCGCACGAAGTGGTGATGGACGCCTGCAGGGACATGATAACAGAGATTCCTCTCTCCCCTGCCTTTTGCTAAAAAAAAAAAGAAATAAAGTGTATTCACTCACTCAGGCAACGACATCGTTGCTCTCGTTAGCTTTAGCCGCATGACTACGCAGGTTTTAATGCAACGGCGAATTGGCGCGTGAGAGTGACCACGCATCGAAATGATCCCGGTATCACATGCTTGAAGCTGACGTCATTCAGTACCAACGACCCTCCAGATAATACGATAATTGTAGGCAAATTGGTGTGCACCGCATCAACTGTGGGTTGAGGATCGCACCACTGGTGTCCTTTACGGCCACGCGCAGTAGGCTGATTTGCCGAACTCTATAGTGCCGCAATATTGAAGCTGAGCTGTCTGTTTTAAACTACGGGACTTCGTGAGTGAAGACCGTGGGCTGCCTGTGGTCGTGGTGCCAGATTACGGAAGGCAAGTGCGAAGACAGTGAGGTCTACAGGGTAGTGATGCAGAACTATCGATGGTACTATCGACAGTTGAGCCACTATCGAACTATCGATGGTACAAGAAACTATCGATAGCGCTATCGATAGTAAGTTTGAAAGTACAGTTGTCAACACACACGTCTAGAACGATGGCGTGTCGCACGGGCGACATCTGCAGTTCGAAACGGGCCAATTCTGAGCATGCGCTGCTCAGGCGGCCACTGATGTGCCCGCCTTGCAGTTTCCGTCCTTGATTATCGCTGCGGCCTCGATAATTGCTTTCGCCACCAGAAGCGCAGTCAACTGTGTGCGCCAAGAAGAAAAAAAGCGCGGTCGCTCGGATTGGCTCCTATTATACTCTCAATTTATTCTCGATTCGTGGTATCGTATGATACCGAGAACGCTGCACTTCGTTATTTGCTCCTTTTTTGCGCTAAACCATTCAGATTGCTTTCGACGGCTTGAGAGTTCACCACTGTGCAATCGATAGTCACAATCAACCCGTGAACTCATTGCAGCATAAACTTGATTCTCCGAATGCGTGGTAGTATATGGCGTAGCAGGAGAAGAAGGCAGAAGCGCCAGAAAGTTGACATGCTTGCGTTTCTTCAGCAGAATGATTGGCTGACGTTATTAAGCGGAACTGTTCAGCTTTAGCAGAAAGGAAGTTGTCACCTGTGGCGGAACTGCGCGGCTTCAAATTTATATTGCATTTTGTGATTTCAAAATAAGAATATCAAAAGCTAAGTTTTTAATTGTAAAATGTAACTTATTACTTTTGAATACCAATTTATCTATGGACATATTCCGGCATTTCGGCTGCGGCAATAATTTATTTGTTTCGCCAGAAGAGTGCTCATAAAGTAAGTGAACTGAGTACTGCTGAGAGCACGCTGTCGCAAATCATTTGGATAAATCGCCGTCATACAACATCATAACTATTCACAACACTATTGATTATACTATTGGCCGCAATACTCCTGATGGTACTATTGATTGCACTCTAGATAATATCGATTGTTTAGCGATAGTAGTACTATCGATAGATTCTTGAGACTATCGATAGTTAAAAATAACTATCAATATTTTCTGTTATTTGTTCTGTGTATGAGTGCTCATGCGGATGCAGAACTATCGTTAAATTGACTATCGATAATATCGATAGTTTCTTTTAAACTATCGATACTATCGATAGTCAATTTAACGATAGTTCTGCATCACTACTACAGGGTGACGCAACAACAAAACAACAAGGGACCGTGCCGCATTACCTGTCCACATCCATCGACAGTATTCCACTCCAGCGACCAGATCGACGAGGGATTCGGAAGCCCAGGCAGCCATCCGGTGATTCGAGCCCGAGTGGCACCCGCTCGCCGGTAAGACCAAGCCAAGTGCCCCGATCGCCGGAGCGACGGTCACCGCGGCGGCTGCCACCTTCCGCCGCGATTCCTATCCGCAACCCTGAGGAGCCAGGACCATCTCAGGCATCAGTTGCAGGATCGCCGCAGCTCCGCTCTCTGTTGAGCCCGAGCCGCTACGACAAGTCCAAGCTGATACAGATGGCGCTTCTACGACAGGTTGAGGTGTCGCCGCAAGGTGTGACGTTTACCGTGCCGAGAAAGAGTACTATATTTGAGGAGTCCGCGGAAACTGAGCCGGACCCTGCTGTCGAATGTCAGAGTAGCCAGAACGAGACTGCCGGCAGTGGTCAGGACCAGAGTTGCCAGTTCCGCTTACTATAAGCGGATTTGGGCTTGTTTTTTCGCCGAGACGCTTCCAAATTTTTATGGTCGCTTGTCGCGTTTTTTGGGCTTACCTGTGCTTTTTCGGAAAATAATGTTGCATCGCCCGGCACGCAATTTGTTATCAAAAACACGGCGAAACTACGCTTCCCTACACCAGTCGGCGCTTCTAGCATATTGGAACTTTAGCGCACACACACGAGGACACACTAGAAAGGAACACACCGGACCAGCGCAGACTAACAACTGATCTTTATTCACTAAGAAACCACAAAATATACTCTTTTTCCGCACCTCATGAACACTGCGCATGAGCAAATCGGCATCGTACAATCATTCACATAAACTGATAAAACCTTTACCGTAGACGGTGTAATCTCACATCTTGTTCAACAATTCAATTTCTTTATCATTCAGCGAAACCGAAGGGTGACTGACGCACATGTCCTTATGAGACATGATGTCCTTATGATGTGAGATTACAGTGTAATCTCACATCATAAGGACATCATGTCTCATAAGGACATGTGCGTCAGTCACCCTTCGGTGAGCAACCCGGATACCCCAGACGAGGACTAAAGGCGCGTCCGATGAAATTATTAGGTTGGTATCGCTTTAACCCGGCAAAGCCCAGCCCTTTGTCAAAGAGATGTGTCACGCTGCCTTTGCATCAAACTTTGCGTCACGGACAGATATTTGAAATCTTCGACACCCAGTGCACCTGCATAGGATAAATTTTATGAGTGTTGTGCTTTTATCATAAATGACAACACTATTAAAGATCACGATGTAGATCGCACATTAATGAAAATTGGCATGCCCAGATATGTTTCGTTTGAAATTGTAATCTACGTGAGAACGTATGTACTATTTTTACGTTCGCACTTTGTTTATCGAGCTTCATGGAAGGAGACTTTCCTAAATTGCTTTACTAATAAAATGTTCATTATTCATCATCCACCTGTTTTACTTCATTGTTTCATCCTACATTTTCGGCACAACTCTTCGGAGAATTCGGACTCCCCGGCAATGTTTCACATCCCTACGTATTCGTTTTCCCCCCTTTCGTGCAACGAATCTGAACAGTGCTTAGTAATGATGTATGGCGCTATGGCATGCGTTCCGTCGCTGTGGCCCCCCATCAACTGGTGTGACTCATTATGCGGCGCGCCCATCTTATTGTTTTAATGGGAAAGCGTAAATTCTGTATTTGTCACAGCGCCGTCGTTTGGTGTGTCAAAGCTCTCCTGGTTAACGTAAAACGACGTTCTACGTTATGGCGTTCTCGATAAAGAACGCCATGACCGTGACGAGCAAGTCCAGACTTCCACCGATGGCTCATTTGTTTGACTCCGAAGGCCTTCCACTCCTCTGGCCTGTCGTCCAAGTTTGCCCCAAAGTATCGCGGTCCTTACCGCGTCGTGGAACGTCGCTCTCATATAACGTATGTCATATAACGCGAGCCAGTCAACCCATCTACAGACAGGCGCCGCGTTGGTCGCGAGACAGTCCATGTCAGTTGCCTCAAGCCATATCATGACCCCTTCCTTCTGTCGTGACCATGACTCGCCAGGATGGCTGCCCTTTGTCGCCGGGGTGTTGTAAGGAGGATGAAGAACAATGTGCCGTAGTGAGCCACCACCTTAGAAGAAGGACCGAGCGCGAGCTGTTGTTACCCGTGCTGTGATTCTTGTGCCGGTTGTCGCCGCCCGTTTTCGGCGTCCAGAGGCCTCCTGCTCAAGTACCACTTGTGTCAATAAACCCCATTTCACCGAAATGAACTAAGAAATAAGCCCGTGTTTGCAAACGCTAGTCATCCGTTTCTCTTAATAAACAAAAAATCACCGCCCAAGCACTCCGTACAAATGGTTAACCAGCGAAGCTGAAATGTGCGGCCCCAGTGTTTAGCAGTGGGTTCAACCCGACGCTGCACTCAAGCCTTCCACGATTATCGTTGCCAGGTTGTGGTCGAACCACAGGCGGTCACAGACGTCGCAGCCGAAGCCAAAGTGCCGCTGGAGAAACTCTCGCCCAAAGCGGGCGTTCGCCCCGGCGAACGCGTTCCCGCAATCACGTCGACGCTGTTCTGCCCGCAACGCCGTTTCTTCAGCGCGCCAGAGGGCGCGCCGTGGCTGCAAGCGTTTGACCTCTTGCAAGCGTCGTATCCAAGCTCACGCGCTAATGGCGCGCGAGCTTCGGTACGACGCTCAGAACGACGTAACTGATAGCACAGCCAATTGAGACCGCTCGTGACACAGATGCCGAGCGGCTTTTCGTTTCTCCTAGCCATATACAGCTTTCGCTGTAAAAGCTAACATTCTGGCACGGTACCCTTCGTGGTAGCTTAGCAGCTATATTGTTGCACTCCCAAGTTAGAGGGCCCAAGTTGTACCCCGGACACTACGGCGGCAATGCGATGCGCGTCAACCAGAAAAATCATCACGGTACTTATTTTTAGGCGTCTGTCCGGGAACCCCTGGAGGTCGAGGTCATTTGGGACTGCTTCGTCATAATACTCCGTATTGGTACCTAAAGGCCAAGATTGCTTTTTTCTCCACTTTTACCAGGTGCAGACTGAAAACGCGGTGATCATGATGATTTCCTGTACTCGTTATTCGACGCTAGTGCTTCATTCTTTACTCTGTTAATTTAACAGGCTTGTAAGACACTGTACCTCTACATTTTCGCAGTGTCCTGACCGTTTTCGTTATGTGCTAGCAGGCAACATGCACTAATGGTTTATTATAACCCACAAAAACATGACTTGGACGCTAGCGCTATGTCAATTCTGTTTCGCGCTATATCTCTACGTAAAATGGGGAATGACATGAACGGGGAGAACAAAGAGTGACGACAATGCAACGCTGACGTCATCAGAGCTCAGAACAAGGATTTGTATTATTTTTGCTCAGCATTGTTAGACAATTGGCCTTAGGAAGTAATGCCATTTTGTATTCTATTTCCCATTATATATTTAGCTGCACGCCTATAGGCACATTGATGTGAGCGCCTGTGCGATTTTCGGAGTCGTCTTTTGTTTAGAAAGTAGAACCTCAGGTTTATTCTAGAAAGCACGTAGGCGATTCCTCTCTCTCGAATACTTAATTATTATTCATCTAAAATTTTGCACTCGCCACGGCGGCCTAGTAGTTGTGATTTTATTTATTTTATTTATTTCAAAATACTGCAGGCCAACTTGGCCCTAGCAGGAGGGGCAGTACACATAAAAGAAACAAAATACAAGGATAGCTTAATACATGCAATGGTACAATTTTGAACATGGGTGCATAAAATTGGGTGCATATAACAATGGGTGCATAAAATTAATAACGCTCATATATAGAGAAATAAAATAACATGAGCACTAAGGAAACATATAATCTAACAGTGGACGTATGGATGATGCTCGACTGCTGATCATTATACCGTGTGGTGAAGTAGCGCACTTTGGACGGGTAGGACGTATGGAAAGTAGCGCACTCGACTGCTGGCCCGAAGACAGCTGGATTGAATCCTGGCCGCGGTGGCCGCGTTTTCGATAGATGCGAAAATGCTAGAGGCCGCTTTACCTAGATTTAGGTACGCATTAGAGATCCCCAGGTGGTCGAAATTACAGCACTGCAGGGGCCGTGACTATCGGCCTGGACCCCGCCCGGGCCCGTAACTCATTCTAGTTTACCCGCCCGAACCCGGCCCGGTGGCTCGAACGCCAGACCCGGGGCCGGCACGAGCCCGAGAAAAATATCCACGCCATCTCTACGAAGTGAATGCTGATGAGTGGGGTGAACCTCCAACGCTTATCGGTAAAACCGTGAAACAGTCGCCCACACATCATGTAAAGACGTGACACATTGTTATAGCGTGTCACGCCCTCGACGCTGCCGCACCCTCTGGATCGGTGGTGGCTTTTGCTTGCTCCCGGTGCTGGCGTCTTTCTTCTGCTTCGCGGGCTCTCACCACAGGGTCTTGTCGGCGAGCCCGAGCTGCTGCTGCGTTGCGAGCCCGCCGCGCTGCTGCTCTTCCCTCTAGGGTGCTCATGATGAGTAGAGTTACTGTATATGCTCCCTACGGGAGCAGAGTTGCGCATAGGTCCGCCATTATGTTCAACGGCTTCGCAGTGAAGCCACTCTTCGCGCGCGCAGGAGACAAATACGGCGCGATGTTCCGGCGCGGGCGACATGCCTCAGTCTTATTCGCACGCGCTGAGCAAGATTTCACTCATGCAGCGAAGCTGTATATGGCTATAGTTTCTAGCGGATGGCGTCCGCGGACAAAAACGACGCGTTCAAGAATAATTTTACAGCGTTCGGCCGATTTCGGGGGGCAGTACATGGCGTGCAATCGTGGCTCATACGTACAACAAAATGTGCATTAAGTGAACCAGGTGCGAATTAGTGAATCGAAGGCGAATTAGGTGGATTAAAAGTGGCGGAGTGAATTGAACTTGAATTGAGCGAATGAAATGTTAAATTTATTCAAAGGTGCCCTAAATGAACCGAAGGTATAATGCATTTAGTGAAGCTACATATGTATATGGCCAGGCTCTGACCAAAAGTGCGTCCGTTTATCGAGTCGCTTCCACAGAAAATATTACAGCGGAGGCCGATCCCACGACCACAGCTTTCTGATGCGCATACTACGATCGAGCACCTGAAACGTTCGCTTGAGCACCGCGCGGTGCCTTGCAACGAAAAATGGAGAGATCATTTTCAGCATGCTCGCGCCCTTTTCTTGCCTGGCCGGAAGGCACTGAACTATGGTCGCACGTTTGGTCGACAATCAAATGGGTGCATTTTGGCCGCCTAAATCAGCTGATCAGCAAACATCGCCAAAAAACCATTGCGCGTACGGTTACGCTGGTGACCACTGACATTTGTCATTAACCACCATTCACAGCCGCTCCTTTGTTAGAAAAAACAATGACGATGGAACTGACGGAAACAAGACGGCGCGGGAGCCGCGCCGTCGTGTCCGTAAAGTTGACTTCGCCGCGGCGAAATTCAACATTTGACGTCATTTTGCACCACGTGATGGCGCTCGCCGAATGGCGGCGCGAGCGGTGCAGGGAAAAGTTATGCGCAACTCTGCTACCTGGGGTAGCATATACAGGGACACTAATGATGAGTAGCTGCACGGCCCTCTAGCGGTCAGCTAGCTAAATAGCGCGCGCGCCGAGTGTGCAGCGGAGCCGGGGAGTGCAGATGTGTACCGCGCCGTCTAGCGGGCGCCATTTAATTTATAGGACAGCTGCGCCTCTAGCGGGAGCAATGAGAACTAGCGTACATGGCGCGAGGGACCGAGCCCCGGCTAGAGGAGCTTTGCCCCTAAAAATTTAGCCTACCCGGCGCGGCCCGGTCCGACCGCCGATTGGGCTCGACAGGGGCCCGAGTCAATAATGTAGGTGGCGTTGCCCGAACATAGAATCGACAGCAAGGCGTTTGAAGTGGCAAGTATCCACGATTTGTCGGCGCAGGCTTCGCAAACAGTTACGCTTTAACCTACGGTGATTTCTTGTAAAAGGAGGCTCACGGGGGAAACAGCTGAGCGGAAATACTGGGTACGATGAACGTTTGTTCGGCAGCGGTGTACTGCACATGCTTTTTCTGCAAATGCAATTAGGATCATCGAGCGCATTTTGTAGCAGATATTGTAGCCAGGCAACTGATATACATCACGAGTTCGGTTTCGATAGGGGCTTCAATAGAAAGAGAGCAGAAAAGAACAGAATTCTCCCTTCACTTTGTTTTGATTGCTGTGTCTAATATTATTGAAAGGATGCTCTAACCAAAAAGCCAATCGCGCACCCTTCCTGATAGGTAGCACCTGTCTTCAGCAGCGCTTTGCCACCGCAAAAAAAAAAAAAAAAAAATATATATATATATATATATTTTGCGGTGGCAAAGTTTGGCTTTTACACACACACACACACACACATATATATATATATATATATATATATATATATATATATGTGTGTGTGTGTGTGTGTGTGTGTGTGTAAAAGCCAAATTTGTTACCTTTGTTGCAAATGCACTATCCTAGATAAAAAGTATAACGAAATGCGTGCACTACGTGCAGTTTTAGGATGAATTCGCCCCTCGCGCTGCCAATTGCTGGCTTGCTAAATTGGTAGAGCGACGTCCCCTGGAAGGCGTTGGTCCCGGGTTCGAACCCCGGACCAGGACGAATTTTTCGGCAACTAAGGAGCTTTCCTTTCTTGCTTACCGAGAAAGCCGTATGTATTTTCTTGTGTCTTCGCGCTACAAACGGGTGGTTGTCTATTTTCTTTTGCTTAACCTTTCCACCACCTTGCGGGATTCCTCTAAACTGATTTGTATTACTTGTGTCCATGTGCTTTTAGTTGTCGATGAATTCGCCCTCACGCTGTAAGTTACTAGCTTCCTGGTTAGCTCAATTGGTAGAGCGACCACCCCGGAAAGGCGTTGGTCCCGGGTTCGAACCCCGGACCAGGACGAATTTTTTCGCAACTAAGGAGCTTTTCTTTCTGAGAAAGCCGTATGCATTTCCTCGTGTCTTCGCGATTCAAACGGGTGGTTTTCTATTTTCCCTTTCTTAGTTTTAGGAATACGTACAGGCAGTCGTAAGGCAGCAAAAAAGCTATTTGTCATAGCATTCTTTTAATACATCACACCACTGCAAGTAAATACAGTTTACTAGTTTCTGTGGCGTAGTTTATGCCACAGAAAAAATGCTGAATACACGCTGAAAACACGCTGTATATAAATATCTCGCCGTTTGAACGTTGAAGGACGTGCGTTTTCGTGGCTCAGTGGTTAGCGCCGCGCGCTGCACAGCGAGGGGTCCCTCGTTCGATGCCACGTGTCGGAAACATCTTTCTGAATTATTTTCTTTGTGGCTTTTATAAGTATATATATATATATATATATATATATATATATATATATATATATATATATATATATATATACGGGACATGACGCCGACGGCGAAAACCAGCCGAGAGTGTCCATATAATTGCTATCGCAATAAAATGTGGGCGATTATAACGTTAACCTATCCCGCTTTGCTTCCTTCAGAAATGCTTGTTAGCTGTGTATCATTGGTCGAAACATTCTGGGTCGAGACGACGTTTAGCTGTTTGTGTGCGTATACAAATCTGTGAGCTCATCTTTGCTGAGTGAGGGGAGAGAGAGAAATAAGCAGCGCTGCGCGTGTGTGCTTCTTTGCCGTCCGAGTTGTATTTTGAAGTGTGAAAGTCAATTTAAGCTGAATGAAAACCAACTAGCCCGACTCTTAATTAGGCCTCCTTAGTGCGAAAAAAACCAGGACCTTCACCATCTCCCTGGTCAGGTGGATCAAGTTGCGGGGCAAGCTTAAACGCTGAGCTTCCCACTGTGCTCGAGTCCACTGCTTTATTCATCGCCACTTTGCAAGCTGCCGCTATTGCTCCAAGCTACCATAAGCAAGGCTGATCAGGTTGATCGGAGACTAAAGCGGAAACCTTTATTTGGCGCTTGCAGTACGGCAAAACTAAAACATTGAAAAAGATTCGACACACTCGCTTAAAATGTACTTATGGGCAAGTTGGTTGGTCATATTTACGATAAACGGCAGCGCACGCCGTGTTAAGACACATACACGAAACACAAAAATGACGGCACAGGCGTTGAACTTCAACTGATCTTTATTGACGACCACATTTGCTCAAATAGCATCTTTTTGCGCCTGCGTAAAGCATATTGGCTAGAGCACAATCCAAATACAATCTCAAGAGCAACAAAACCCAGAAGCCGCAATCAAAATCACAATGCAAGAGCGGAAGGTTTCAAGATGGGAAAAAAAGCCAAAACCCAACACCAAAAAAAAAAAACCAAACCTCATCACGTGTTAAAACCTAAAAGCTTCCTCTCTTTTGACGATAGAGCCACCGATAGGCAGCTAACGCAGTCCTCCCTCCTTTCGAAAATTTCTGCCGCTTCTAAAATTTCACGTGCAATTGTGCCTTTTTTCCTTACGCACCACCCTCGTGTTGCCCAACATGGGTGTGCAGCCGCAGTCACTGCAGTGTATGGCAAGGTGGCCTGCATCTTTCTTGGAGCAGTGATACTTGTGCTCCGTGAGCCTCGTGTTGAGGCATCTTCCCGTTTGGCCTACGTACACCTTATTGCACGTCAGCGGTATCGAATATACGACATACTCGGTGCAGGTGACGCAAGAGTTCCTGTGCTTTATCGAGCATGCTTCCCTCTGTTTGCTCTGCGAATTCGCTTTTTTGCTAAGGGCTGCCATCCGCACAGGCGCAGCGAACACCGCGTCCAAACCAACCTTTCGGCCAAGCTTGCGTAGGTTGTGTGACACAGTGTGGACATAGGGAATTACAAGAACCTTTTCTGGGCGGAAGCGAGCGTCGTTGCCGCCAGTGGCTACGGCGGAACCGCTCCTGGAGCCTTTAAGCAGTGCTTCCGCCACTGACGCCAGAAGGGCCATCGAGTACCCCTAACTCACGAAGGCGGCGGGTCTGGATAAGAAAACTCGTCTCACATCGGTGGATGCACGATTTAACTAGGGCATGATGAAAACATGACCGCCCTATTGCTCTTTTTACTAGCTTCGAATGGGCCGAATGATATGGAAGAACTGGTTTGCTGCCTCTCGGTTCATAGCTCCAACACACATAATCGGCAGAGCCGTACAAACCAAGATCTAAAAACCTTATAAAATCATTCTTAGGGACATCACGCGTAACAACCAAAGGTTTAAGGCAATCTGTAAATATTTCAATAGTGCTGTACATGTCATTGTCAAAACCTCATTCGGCATAACGTAACAGTACTAAAAAATCTTCGACGTACCTAAAAACACGGACCACATTTTGATTGTCAAAGCGCTCTTCGAGCTTCTTGTCGCGTACAACCGACACACTCATCGGCTAACAGCAGCGGTGATGCTATTTCTTTTCGATGAAAGAAAAGGATTTTCCTGAAGCAGAAAGTGCTTTGACCGGTCCATAAAAAGTTTGCTCGTTCCCATCCGTAATTGCATCGTCAATGATTTAAATTTCAGGCCAGGCACAGCAGAATAAGAGCATGAACGAGTGATCTAATGTTATAGGGCCGCTGCTCAGCGCTAGCCTGCTCACAAGGCGCGAAAGCGTCGCATAGGCGGCCCCCCACCGCAAAGAGCCTAGAAGGAAAATCGCCACAGCAGAAATGTTGGAAAAAATTTCCTTATATTTTAACATTCTCTCGTAACATTCCCATTCCCTCGTAACAATATAATTGAGTGATTACTGTAGTGAAGGAAAACTTCGCCTTAGTTGCTGGTTTCCCTGCGTGCAGCCAACAGTGACCACCTTCGGAAGGGGGGGGGGGGGGGGCTCAGCCCCCTTAACTTTTCTCAGTGGGGAGGCTCGCGCCCCCCTTGCCCCCCCCCCCCCCCCCCGGCTGATACACCTAAGTATAAGAGTCTAAATTGATTCATTCTTGCAATTTACTGTCCCTTTAAGAACTGAGAAAAGTCGAAGCCCCGCCCGACCCGAGTCCGCCACTTCAAACCCGAGCCCGACCCTAAGCCTAAAGCTTCAGGCCCGAGGCCGGCCAGGCCCAGGATGAAAACTACTTTACCCGGCCCGGCCCAGGTCTTGCGGTCGGCCCGAGCTCGCGCAGTGCTCTAGTCTGAATTTCCGGAGCCCTCCACTACGGCGTCTCTCAGTGTCATACCGTGGTTTCTTGTCGTAAAATCCCTACAATTATAATTATTATCCGAAATCTTAAGGCCCATTACGACGTGACAGAGAACGCTTCCGACATCCATAACAAAATGCACTTCTTGCAACCACAGACGAATGATTGCGCGCAGAATTTCATACCGACACATGCAACTGTGGTGTGCAGTACGCCGCTGTGGCTCGACCCTCCTCAGAGCGGAATGATTTGTGTCCAGAGAGAAATACATCGTGTTCCGCTCTGAGAACACTGACGAAACAGCGAAGCAGTTGCCCCCCTTTCGTCAGGCGATTCAATTTCCATGTCTTGCAGGTGTTTCTTAAGTATTTCTACGTTGTAGTTTTGCATTGTATTGAACCCTCTATGCTAATATATACGGTGGTAGTTGCATTTCATTGCATCTCGTTGTCTCATTCAACATCGTATCCCCGTTGAGCTTGAGTCTCTGCTTGCGTTCATCTTCGGCCTCTCTTGCACATGCTTCAAGGTTTGCCTCGCGACCAATGCGCTCAGCCTCGGTGTCTCTTACACGGACTTCTGGATTGCCTGCATGGCGGCGCGCCCCCTTCCCGCGCTTTCTGTGGGAGATGCTCGCGTCCAGCGGCCTGTTCCTCGGGAGAACGAGGTATCTTAGCCATTCTGGAACAGAAAACTCCTGAACACTGCCGCCCGCATTCATAACACGCCGAGGCGCTCTCCCCACATATTGGTGCACCAATAATTGGTTACCCCTTCTTCCGAACGCCGCCATCCATCATCGTGGCGTGCCTCCCAATGGCTCACCGTAAGCCCTGCGCTCACCACTCTCGACAATAGGTTTCCGATACCAAGGACCCGAGCTAGCGGGGGAGGTGGTATACGACCTCCTCCAACCCCTCTTCGTGCGCGACTTAGCCGTGTCTACGGCAAATGGGATCTGGCGGTTTAAGCCGACGTAGGGTGATTGCACCTTTAAGGCCCACCTTCGGAGGCAACACACATTTGTTGGCCCCGGTTTCACGCAGACGGCACCCATGGGTTGACGCAGACGGCGCCCAGCCAGGGGAAAGCCGCGGTCGCCTTTTCCTGTCCCCTCTCTCTCCCAACATCTTCGTCTTTCACTCACTTTTATTTTTTTTTATTACTGGCATTGTGCAGACCTGTTTACATGTTCTTCCACGTCCCGTTCATATGCTTTGTGATGGGCGGGAGGCGCCGTTGTCAAATGAACCACTTTTTCCAAGATATCGCCATACCCCCTACACTATTGATCATATACCAGAAATGTGTCGCACCAAAGCAGCCTCAAAAGTTTTGTTGCAAAAAAAAAATCATGACGCATTCCTGAAGATTCATGTCATTCATAGCGAGAATACACATAAAAAAGCACCCAGCGTCTTACCTTTCCATAGGTCGTGGTGCCTCACTGAGACAATCGGCAATGGCTATAAAGCCACCAAGATAGCCAGTGGCCATCTCCTGATCGAAATGAAAGATAAGTCCTTATGTCAGTAATTCGCAAAAAAAAAAAATCGCCAGGCCTGCGCGGAACGCCCAGCACAGTCACAGTGAAAGCTGGAAGAGGGGCCTTTCTAAAGCCTTTTAGAACACTCTTGGCGCAACTACTACAAGCGCACTTGCATGGTACCCACTACGCCATAAATCATTATAACTTTTGTGCAGTGAGGAAGCGTCCACTATGCCATTATTCGTGATTCTTCGGAAAATCGCGGTGCCCGCTACACACTTGTAACGCATTATGGGCACGTTGTTGATGCTGTGGCTGACGATGATGAAGAATTATGCCTGAGGCTTTTGTAATGAGTTGGAGCATTGAACGACCCACTCGTTACGCAATATGCATTGTGTGACGGCTGGTTGCTACTTTACTGTTCTAAAACGCTTTACAACACGCGTTAACGCGATTCCTTAGCCGACATGAAGCCTGCATAGGGTGAGTTTGCATCGCAGTTTCAAGCAGCGGAGTAGCTCAGTGGTAGAGTGCTGGGCTGCCACGCAAATGACCCGGGTTCGACTGCCATTCTGTCATAGGCATTTTTTATTTATTTAGTCTTTTCTTATTTCATGTGATAGTGGTTACGGACACCGGCGGCGGCGGCAGCGACGGCGGACAACTACGGCGCAAAAACGGCCCTTGTTGTGATCTCATAACAGGTTTCGCTGTAAAAAATGTGACCTTTGTAGATAGGCGTATTACAGTGACTGCCCATGGAACTATGGACACCATCCATGGTGTTGTATCACATGATCGTCTTCTGGATTTGTAAGATGAGGAAATCATTGCTGGTGGACACGACCAGAACGCACATGTATAAAGGGTTTGTGCTTGCAAGTATTTTATATGGTCCAGTCACAATTATGATTGATGTTTGATTGATGTCCGTCTATTTTAAACCTTTTTTATTCGCTACACACATATGTTTCGACTGGAGCAACGGTTTTCTTTATACCATGGCAGCGGACAGTGCGAGTCGACGACAAAGCTAGGTCTTAAGGTCCAAAATGTGTTCGTTGAAGTCGCCGACTAGTGTAAAGGGTTGATGCTTGTAGGTATTTTATGTCATTCTGTCACAATTGTGATTCATATTAGTCTATTGTTAAACCTTTTTTGTGTCTCACATATGTTTCGACTAGCCGTGACAATAGACACCGTGGACGGACAAGCCTCGCCCTAAAGGTACCTCGCCCCTAAAATTGCAAGATGCTTGAGCTTAGCCTTCAAGAGCAGATCGCGATAACGTAATCGGACCTCGTGCGCACCGCCTTCTGAACTGCTCACCTGCTTCCGTTCTCTATGCATGCCTCAACCGTGCCGTGAGGAAGCAAACAACTGTGCACGTAACATTGGCCGTTTCAAAGTATCATTGACTGCCTACGGCAAGCACAGTTCCTAAGTGCCGACTTAGCCATAATTATCCCTTTTGCGAATCAGCGAAGGGCCAACTATACGTCCGTAGGGCAACACGCGAACCTACGCAGCCGTTCACTTTGTTGATGGTTGTACTGCTGATGATGATTAAATATGTCTGAGCGCTTTGTATAGGTGGACCTTCATTACCCCCACTCGTTTCTCTATTCACATGTTTCGACGCCTGGTGTGATTCTACTCTTCTGGCACGCAATATATGATGTATTAAAGAATCTCCTTTCACTACATGGCATTCATATAGTGTTTTTTTTCTAAAGCAGCTTCAGTTTGACTGACGTTTCAAATACCTCCTACTGTTCGGAACAATGTGGGTGTTGTGTATGTTAAGGCAATTCTAATGTGACGAATTATGTTGTGCGCCGTTCACAAC